>QJPP01001742.1:0-214591 GCA_003996215.1 Jaltomata sinuosa | reverse complement strand
AAAAAGTCATCTCAGGTGCTCGGTCCGACCGAGGCTAAAAATCATCTCAAATAACAAGAAAACTCAACTAGCACCCCGGCCCTGCCGAGTCTAGCGATAATCATAAAACTGATGATTTTAAACATAATTTTACTTTCTTGCCCAAAAATCTCCACAAGTGAACTCAACCATTTCCAAATCATTTCCATCAAAAATAGGACCCCCGCTGCCATTGCAAGGTTTCAGAACTAACAAAGATGCAGTACGCGCCCCGAAAGCCAAACCACGAAGTGAAACCTGGATCAAAAAACTCTCTTATATATGACATGCGAAAGGATGATCCACACATTAGCTGCCCGGCAGCTCACAATCAAAGGCCTATCACCTGCACAGCCCACAGCCTTACTCAAAGAAGGCATAACCAGCCATAGAAGGATAATACTATGCCCCGGAGAGACTCGCGGACATTCCCAAGTGAAATCCCACTGTACGGTATGTTCCAGAGTCAACAAGGCCTTGCAGGACCACAAGGGTAAATAAAATATAATGGCAAATACTACAAACAACGGAGGAACAAAAGTAGGCGGACATGGAATAAAGCGGTCAAGGTCTGTGGTACCAACCTAATAAACCAACCCAAGGATGCCCATTAATACAATTTTATTTTATATATACGGAGTCTAGGGAAAATAAACCGTAACCTACCTGTCGTCCGACGACAAGCTGCTGGAACAACGATGTCCAAGCTCGTACCACTCCAAGAAAGTCCAAAACTAAATCGGAATCGGAATCGGATTTGGGATGGAACAACTTGACGTAGATAATTGATTTTCTTTCGATGATCGAATATTGCGTCAAAATAATTTTCCCCTCAACAATCTTTATTTGCGCATGGTGAATTAATTAATGTATAATTGTGATCAATGCAATTACATTCTAACGAAGTGTAAAATAAGTTGGCAGCAAACTTACATTCAATTTGTAATTGCTCAAATGCTTACATGAGTAGGCAGCAATTGCCATTGCTGTCGACATGTGGCAGCTTGTCACCATGGGTGGCCCTCCCCTCCACTTCCACGTGGAAGTGGGGGTTATTTAACACCTCGTCGCTCCTTCCGTTATATAAATATTCGGGTATTGCATAAATTCGTGGTAAAATAAATATAATATTTTAAATATACCATAATTTATAGAAAATTATTTCAAACAAAACCTACTATATTATAATAATAAATTTTAACATAACTAAATTCACTATCTCCGTTAAAATATTACGGAGTATAAAAACCTTATAAAATAAATACATATACACTTATATCGTATCAAAGATATTTTTCATAAACCTTTTAAAATATTTGAAAAGGCAATGATAACATAATTTTTTACCAATTTCAACTTTTAAATAATATATTTTCCAATACGCACGATTTCGATACTCAAGAATTCTCTCGGGATCCTCCCTTATTTTTTTTTATAACTGTTTCGGAACTGAAACGGCATTTTAAAACGTGACGTCGAGGCTTAAATCGCGTTTAACCCGGCCCGGTTCGCGACCCGGTTCGCAACCCGTTTTCTGCCAGACAGTCCGCGGTAAAACAGTCATAACTCTTTACTCCGAGATCAGTTGGACGCGAGGTTTTGTGCGTTGGAAACTAGACTCGTATACCTTTGATTTGATATTTTGGGGGACTTCTAACTCTTTATATATTGGGAGAAAAGTCCCGAGACATTTGACCCAAAGTTCAGAAAATTTGTTAAGGATCTTACGATAACTTTTGTCGATTTGCTCGGCTTCAAACTTAAACGTGGAAATGACCGGAAGGGTCACTACAATTATTCTTTCAAATATACTACAGGACTTCTATTGGCAAATACCAATTCGAATCGACTAGATACCAGTTGCACTCATACAGATAATAGTAGAAATTGACCAGATACCAATTAGATTCAACTATATACCAATTGTATTCTTCCAAATACCAATTAGAATCGACTAGATACCAATTGGACTCACCCCAGGTACACAATAAATTAAGATGGCACGACAGAAAAGAAGACAGGTAAAAGACTTCCTATATGCCTCATAGCTTTCCGAGAATTTGATGTAGACGTCAACACACCAATCCGTCGAACTCTACTCGATATTGGTCTTGTACTTATGAGACCGGTAACCTAGTGCTCTGATACCAACTATCGTGACCTAAATTACGATATTGTGCAGGCACTTACTCAATCTAACTCTATAGGAGAATCCTTTACCACCCATTCATTAATTATGCAAATCTTATCAAAAATAAAACAACTTTAATAGTAATCATTTCAGTTGAAACTCATATAAGACTAGATTCCTTTAAAAACTATACAAGTGTTTAATTTATTAAAATATATCCTTCCCCAAGGATCTAGTCTAGATATGTACAAGATCTTCTAATAAGAGTGATGATAAAAAATAAAAGACAAAACTTCTGCCTGAGGAATGAGATATGCAGAAGCTAAAGATGAGTATCTGTCACGTCAATCAAGAAACTCCACTAACATGTACACACCTACACACCAAAATTAGTGTAGCAAGAGTATCATCAGTACACCACACGTACTGGTAGGTCTGCAACATATATACAACAATTAACAAAATCAATAAATAATCTCATATCACGATCTCACATAATATACAATTAATCAAATATGCGAATAACATCACGCCACAACTTCATACCACATCTTTGTTACTCTATTATTTTTCCTCAACAAGTCCATAAGATTAGAATTATCTTTCTTATTTCCAATTAAATCCTTGTAATTAATTCTAGGCTTTCTTTTCCACTCATAAATGTATCAAGTATCACAACATTGTTACTTGTACCAGTACTATCATAATTATACACACCCATTACCACCACTCAGTCATTTAACTATCATGAAATATGATTCTCAAGACACCTATTATCTTTCACAGATACTTCACCCCTATCCCAAATTAATCCAACAATAACAAAGGATGTAACAACACATAATCAAGAACTCAGATAAGCAAGTTGTCAGATCAGCCATATAAATCACTAATATCCAGGCATATTAATGTCAAAAAGTAAAGGACCTATAAGTCACCCAACATATATAATAAGTCACTTTGTACTCTGTAAACATAATGCAGTCACATCATAAATCATGGAATCATGTTCATACAAATCTTTCAGCTGTATAGCCTCTGTATCTCACCAGTCTCACTCTGTACTATATCTGAACTCATAAAAATCAGTACTCATCTATACATACATGCTAAAGGGTCTTATTTTTTCAACTAGTCATGATCTGCAGGGGACAACCTAGGGTCCATGTACCATAGCGGTGAGGTACCCACTGCATAACATAATTGTTCATCCATAAGCTTACATCAGACTCAAGCCACTCAACATCAGAATAGTATGTATATTATTAACTGTCTCAACATATCACAATATGTTCTCATATTCAACTATCTCTTAAGATATTATCAAAAAGTACACAATAAATTTAATAAGTGCACATCATTCTACAAGTCACTTAAATACAAGCTTCAACAGTTATAAACTTATTCATGCAAGCATTGTCAAGCCAAATAAGTAATCAACCACAGATTATGTCTGAAGACCAACCAACATGTTCCTCAATTCATAAGACATATAACAGACTAAATTAAGTCTAACTCCACATAAATGCACTCCAAGTTCATCTCAATTACTTAATAATAATTAATATGCCGAGGACCATTAAATCCAGTTCTAAGTGTGAAATTCCATTATTCATATTACTATCATATTTACGAATATTGCATTACGAGTAGCATACAAGGCAATCAGTTAACACTCATCAAGACACATTCCTAGCTTTATTCCTTTTTAGTACCGATTATACGTAGTGTTCTTCATGTTTCCTCCTAGTTGTTCCTCTTAGGACACCTATATTATGACATCACTTCATACCTCATATCAAGACAACAAGAAACATAATCACCAAAAGGTGAACACATCATTCAATATACACACAAATAGGGTTATCTATCCCGCAATTTTTTCCAACCCTTAATATTAGTAGTATGGGTTTTACAATAAAAGCATCATTTAATCATTTCACTACCTTCGTGTTAGTATTAACAAGTTTTATAATCATAAATAATATCCACATCTAAATCATTACACATGCAGCCTCTTTTTCATATTCTAGGTGATATCTATCTAAATATGTCATGATCTGATTTCTAAGTCATAATGGCACCAACAATTCCCCAAGTAGGCAAACTAATTATCATAGCCCGAAATATTTAGTAATAGGCTATTATCTAAAAAGCAAGCAGAAGAACGATATAAATAAGCGGAATCAAAGGAAGTAAATAAAGAAATAGACAATGGGAATATAAATATATATATAAGTGAAAGCTAAACGAAAACTCAAATACCTGGTATCATAGTATAAGAGCCAGAACTAAGTATACAGAGTACAAAATGATATACACATATGTCTCCGAATACTAAAAGAGTACATAATACAAAAGATGAACTAAAATCTAAGCTTCGATCGCCAAGAGCTCACCCTTTGTCTTGATTGGTCCAAAAGCACCTCGCACGAGGCATCATGATCAGCAGCGAGAACTCACACTCAGAACTGCACCCAAAGATGCGAAAGTGTTGTATGAGCACCAATTTCAAAGCAACAATTACCCAGTAGGTGTCATTGGCCGACTGGGCGGATGTAAGATATAAAAGCAATAATGTAGCAGAAAAGAATCAAGTAGTCAACCTGGGGTCCATGCAATAATAATATATAAAGAGAGTTAAAGGAGAAGGCAGTATACCGACAACCTCAAGTAAAAAGGGAAGTAGGTAAGGAAAATAATGATAACACGCTTGAAAACAAGATTAAAACCAAGTTACGCTAGTAACACCATAATCAGGATCAATATTGTGGTAGAAAAATAAGAAATAAAAGTCTACTTATAGTCTCATGGGCGCCCATAAACCCCAGGAACACATACAAGAGAATGCAAACCCTCTGGGATCCCATACTACCAGAGCGTACATTGGGAAAATAGCAAAAAAGGGTCGATCCGAATATAATATGCATGACGTGATATGATATGCCAAAACCAAGTGATAGTAATATCGTATGTTACCCCCTCGGGACCTAAAAGGACCAATAGAGGCAAGATCCATGGAAGGGATTCCCCTGAGTACCTCAACTCCACCGTACACCCCCTCCTCCGACACTCGCAACACATAGCCCCTGGTCTGGATCGGCAAAGTCCATGGAGGTCTACTTGTAAACTACATACTAAATCTCATAATATCAATATAATCGTCCAGAGTGTAGCCGGATCCAAATAAGTCATCAGACCTCAAAAATGCACGCCCGGGATTCTACTCGGGTCTAAATCAGTGAACCAAGTCTCAAAAATCCAATCAAGGGTGTGCGGACATAACTGGGTCTAAAAAAGTAGTAAAAACCAATTTGTTGCTCGGTCCGACCGAATCTAGTATTAATAGGAAAAATCAATAATAAAATCATCTTTTAACTCCTTTTACCCCAAGAAGATCCATGGAAATAATTTCAAACCCTTTCTGACCATTTCTTACCAAAAATAACCCACCATCTATGGTCTAGATTAAAAAAAATGGTCGCACATGATCACAAGGGTGATACTATCAACTATCACGAATACTACAGTCAACAGAGCGAAAATAAGACTTACATGAAGAAGCGGACAAGGTCTGGGGTAGCAAGCTAATAAACTCAACTCATGGATGCTAATTAGTACAATTATATCTTATAAATGCGAAGCCTAAAAGAGTTAAATTTGTAACCTACCTGTTGTCTGGCAAAAAGCTATTAGAACGACGATGTCCAAGCCCGAATCGCTCCGAGAAGCTTCGAAACGAAATCAAACTCGAATTCGGGTTTGAATAACTTGACATGGATAATTGATTTTCTTTCGAGAATCAAATTTTGCACCAATATAATTGTTCTACCCAAAGTACTCTAACGTGCAGTGTAAAAATGGGGAACAACGACTAAATATATGCAGTTGTATGTACGTATGCAGATACTAAAGAAATTGGAGTTTGCCATAAACTGAATGAGAGATGTTAGGTCAATAGATATATAAAATACATACAGTAAGAAAAGTACTTCACCATTATAATTATTTAATTAATTTATATATGCCACTTATCAATTCTATATACCAAAATCACTTAGTCATCACACATTTTTTCCAAAAGTCACATGTGTTCCTGAGGTGTCACAATAATATTAATTCATCTTATCCTATTACGTATTTATTCGGGTGTTGCATAAATTCATGGTAAAATATATATAACTTTTGAATATATCATAATTAATAAAAAATATTTCAAATAAAGCTTACTATATTATAATAATAATTTCAACATAACTAAGCCTACAATTTCTTTTAAAATAATAATAAATTATAAAACTCTAATAAAACAAATACATACACAAATATATCATAACAAAAGTATTTTTCATAAGTATTTTTAATATTTTAGGAAGGCAATAGAAATAAAACTTACATCAAACAGGGACACCCTATCCTCAAAAATATTACGACACCTCAAATCAGGATCGACCTTTCCACTAGGTCAGTTGAGGTCATACCATCGCAAATCACTATCACATGATTTTGATAACTAAACTCTTAAGACTCATCTCTAAAATAGGAAAACTGCCATAACGGCCAAACGAACGGCCATGCCACCAAATCACCAATCCCTTCAAGCGATAAATAACTTGGGGCTGCTACAGGCTAGCTCTAACAGTACAAGAAAAGCGTAAATGCGGGAATGACCGGAAGGGTCATTACATCATCCACTATTAAAAAGGACTTTTGTACTCGAAAGTCAATGACAAGGAAGTACCTGAAGGCTAAAATATTTACGTATACTGAGCCCGCATATCTCTCTCGGTCTACCAGGGAAACCTGAAGTCAGAAATGAACGAGTACACGATGATCACAATGATCCTAGGAATGCATACCTAGAAATTAAGAGGAGTTGGACTAGAATTTGGGGTTAAAACAGCCCGCTCAAAAAATGGATTAAAGAATGATTTGGAGAATGAAACCGGAATCTAAAGCAAGAAACTACTTACCACAATGGGATGAAGCAAGATAACGGAAAGAATTTCCCAAACCCACAAATATGCAACCCAAAAACAAGTTGTTACCATAAGGAGTTTCCCCATGATTAAGAAATATAACCATGGAGTCCATTAATGGAGAAGGAACAAAAAGTTGGGGCAAGAAGAAACTTACTAAAACAACGAGGGAGCAATAAAATCCGGCAACCAAATGAATCCCCGGAGCTAAGAACTGATGGGAGCAAATTCTAGAGATACAACACTGATTTGTAGGTGAGAGGTCAAGACATGATGGCTAGAAAATTGAAGAAGAGGACTTATAAGCTGCATGCCGATGCTATGCCTACACAACCAAGGCGCTACCTACGCGACACTGCGCACGCGGCCGGGCGCACACGCACGCATAGGCCAGGCCAGATGCTAGGCCAGTGCACACGTGACCATGCCGCTGGCCACGTAGCCCAGGAACTTTCTAGGTGAAGGACAAGCAAAGGGGGCGGCTGGCACGCTGCTGTGCGGACGCGGCCAAGCCCCTGCGTGGGCGATGGCCTGCTGGTGCCATGACAACAACCAGCTGCCAACTGCAATGCCAACAAGGGATTGTACTTTGATGGACTCTCGAGACCACATTCGGGGTCCCGTGACCACAAACGAGCTGAGCTATTTGACTATAAATGGCATTCTCGACTCAATGGAATCAATGAAAATCCCAACAAAAGTCTATTTAACGAAAAATGAGCCCCACGCCCAAAAACCAACTTTAGGTCAATCTTTCCAAAATGGAACACCAGTGCCTAACACGAGTCCAGAAGCCTCGGGACCCGAACCAAAGGTCCCCCTAGCGCAAAGTTGACATTCCAGAGCCAACAACGCTATCAAAATTTCCATCCGAATCTGTCTTCTTTGAATGTTGACCAAAGTCAAATTTCCAAGTTCAACTGGCTAGAAAATACAAAAACAACCACAAAATCAAACCAAAATCTCCCAGACCCTAACTAAGGATCCATCTAGACCATAATACATGCTCCAGAGGTAATGGAACTGTCAGAATTAGATTCTGAGTGCGTTGGCCAAGAATGTTGACCGAAGTCAACGATATCCTATGTTAAAGTTCTAAAATAGGGAAACAGTCATAACGACCAAAGGAACGGTCAGGGCACCGAACCACCGATCCCAGCAAGCCATAAATTACTTGGTGCCGCTATAGGAAAGCTCTAAGAGTATAATAAAAACATAAATGCGGGAATAACCGAAAGGGTCATTACGTCATCCACTACTAAAAAGGACTTTCATCCTCAAATGTCAAGAATAAAGAAGTACTTGATGGCTCAAACAACTATGGATACTGAGCCTGCATCTCCCTCTCGGTATCCTAGGTAGCCTTCTCAACTGGATGGTGCTTCTACTGAACTTTCACAATCGAAATCTTCCTAGATCTCAATCTCCTGACATCTCTGGCTAAAATAGTTGTCGGCTCCTCAATAAAGGACAAACTCTCATCCAACTGAATCGTATCCCAGTGCAACACATGAGACTCACCCGGAACATACCATTGCAACATCGATACATGAAAAATCGGGTACATTATTGAAAACATCAGAGGCAAAGCTAGCTGGTAGGCGACACTACCAACCCTTTGAAGAATCTCAAATGGCCTAATATACCTGGGGCGAAGCTTGCCCCGCCTACCAAATCTCATCACGCCCTTCATGGGCGACATGCAGAGAAATACTAAGTCACCTACACTGAACTCCAAGGCACAAAGTCTACGATCAGCGTAGCTCTTTTGCCTAATCTGAGCTGCTTGAAATCTGTCCTAAATCACTCTGACTCAATCTAAGGAATCACGAAGCAAGTCGTTACTCTGGGGCCTAGACTCCAACCAATCAAACCAAACAATCAGTGATCTTCAATGCCTACCATACAAAACCTCAAAAGGTTCCATGCCAATACTCGAGTGAAAACTATTATTATAAGCAAACTTGGCTAAAGGCACAAACTAATCCCAAAAACCTCCAAAGTCAAAAACATAGGCCCAAAACATGTCCTTCAGGACCTGAATAGTCCTCTTAGACTGACCATCTGTCTGAGGATGGAATGCAATACTAAGCTGAAACTTTGTACCTAAATGTTGCTGAATAGCCCTTCAGAACTGAGATGTGAACTGAGTGCTGCGGTCTGAAATGATTAGAAGCTGGGACCCCGTACAACTGAACAATCTCACAAAGGTAAATCTGAGCTAACCTCTCTGCACTATAAGTGGTCTGAATAGGCAAGAAGTGCGCTCACTTAATCATCCGATCAACAATCACCCAAATGGAATCAAAATCCCTAGAAGTACGAGGCAATCCAACTACAAAGTACATAGTGATCCCTTCCTCCTTTCACTCAGGAATGGGAAGTTTCTGCATCAATCCACCAGGTATCATGTGCTCGAACTTCACCTGCTGGTAGTTCAAGCACCGAGATATAAACTCCGCTATGTCCCGCTTCATACCACTCCACCAGTAAAGCTGTCTCAAATCTCTGTACATCTTGGTTGCGCTAGGATGGATGGAGTATCTAGAACAATGTGCCTCACAGAGAATCAACTGAATCAAATCCCCAACTCTCAACATACAAAGACGACTTTCAAACCTTAGAATTCATCTGAATCTAGAGTAGCGGCTGGCCTCACCCTGAACAACCTGATCACGAAGGTCACACAATTGTTGATCCTCAAACTGACGGTTCTGAATTTGATCAATCAAGGTAGAACGAACCTCAATACTAGCGAGAACCCTACTAGGATCCGACAAGTCAAACCTAACCAAACGGTTAGCCAAGGACTGGATGTCCAAGGCCAATAGTCGCTCTGAATCTGAAAGTGAAGCTAGGCTACCCATACTCACCATCTTCTGACTCAAGGCATCCGCTACCACATTTGCCTTGCCCAGATGATACATAATAGTAAAATCATAGTCCTTCAGTAACTCAATCCATCTCCTCTACCTCAAGTTCAACTCTCGTTGACTTGAGATGTACTGAAGACTACGGTGATCAGTGAAGATCTCACAGTGAAGCCCAAATAAGTAGTGCCTCCAAATCTTGAGCACAAAAATTACCGCTGCTAACTCCAAGTCATGAGTGGGATAGTTGAGCTCGTGATCCTTTAGCTACCTCGATGAATATGCTATCACACAACCTTGATGCATCAACACACAACCAAGACCAATCTATGAAGCATCACAATACACCGAGAAGCTCTGACCCTCAACTGATACAGTCAATACTTGAACTGAAATCAACAAGGCCTTAAGCCTCAGAAATCTATCCTCGCACTGATCCGACCAATGAAATGGGACATCCTTCCTAGTCAGCCTAGTCAAAGGTGCTGCTATGGAAGAAAACCCCTAGTACGAGTAGTAGGTCTCGACCAATCACGAACAACTGAAATCTTCCCTGGGTCTACTCTAATCCCATCTTTAGACACCACGTGTCCTAAGAATGCAATTGACTAAAGCCAAAACTCGCATTTTGAGAACTTGGTATAAAGCCAGTGATATCTCAAAGTCTGGAGTATAATCCACAAGTGTTGCTCATTCTCATCTCTACTCCGCGAGTATATTAAGATGTCGTCTATGAAAACTATCATAAATGAGTCCAAGTATGGGCTAAGTTCCCTATGCATCAAGTCCATGAAAGTTGCGGTGGCATTAGTCAACCCAAAAGACATCACCAGGAACTCATATTGGCCATAACATGTCTTGAATGCTGTCATAGGGATGTCCTCCACCCTAATACTTAACTGGTGGTAGCTTGACCTCAAATCTATCTTCAAAAACATGGCTAAACCCTAAAGTTGATCAAACAAATTATCTATGCATGGCATCAAATACCCATTCCTCACAGTCACCCTATTCAGCTACCGATAATCAATACACAGCCGCATTGACCTGTCGTTCTTCTTCACAAACAGAATAGGATCACCCTAAGGTGATACACTCGGCCTAATGAAACCCTTATCTAACAAGTCCTGGAGCTGCTCCTTAAGCTCCCTCAACTCAGCTGGAGCCATACGGTAAGGGGAAATAGAAATGTGACTGGTGCTCGACTCTAACTCAATAGCAAAGTCAATTTCTTTCTCAGGTGAAAGGTCTGGCAGGTCGGTAGGGAACACATCTAGGAAATCTCTAACCATAGGAACTGACTCAGAGAAAGAAGGGTCGGCACTAGTATTTCGGACATATGCTAGATAAGCCAAACACCCGCGAGAAATCAACTTCCTAACTCAAAGACAAGAAATGATCCCAGACAATGCATGGCTAATTGAACCCTTTCATACAACCGGGGATACACTGGGCACGGCTATGGTAACAGTCTTGGCATAGAAATCCAAAACTACACGATATGGGGATAACCAGTCCATTCCCAGAAGCAAATCAAAGTCTAACATATCAAGAATAATCAAATCACCCCAAGTCTCAATATCTCCAACAGAAATCATACAAGACCTCACAATCCAATCCACTACTAAAGAATCTCCTATTTGGGTCAAAATAGATACATTTATAGATTATGGCTTACTAGCCAACCCTAAACAAGGAAAATACATACGAGCAAGTAGATCAAGGATCAAATAAAGCAAAAGCTCGCCAATGACATACATAAATTGTACCTATGATCACAGCATCTGAGGCCTCTGCCTTCAATCTTCTAGGGACTACATAAGACTAATGACGACCACCACCTGACCGACTGGCATCCCTTCCACCTATACTGCCATGTGGGGCACCACCCCTAGCCTGACCATCACCTCCTCTATCTAGTGGCTGAACTACACCGGATAGGCTGAGCCAGCTGAGCAACTGGTTGACCAGTACCCTACTGGGGGAAATCTCTAGCATAAGGAATGACAACACCACAATTATTGAAGGGCTTGACAACCTAAACTATTGAGATGAACTAGAAAAACCATTGTGGCCACCATGTCCTGATGACCCAGAAGTGGTACCTCTCAAAGACTGACCACTATAGCCCTGCTGGATACTCTGAACCTTCTAAAACTGAGACCCACCAGAAGACTGAAGCGAAGCCTGAACAGGTCAACTAGACTGAACCTAGTGCTGCTGTGGAGGATACCCTTGACCCCACTGGCCTAAACCTCTACCACTGTGACGGAAACCACTGTAGCTACCCTAATATTGAGGCCTCTTATCTTTGGCCCTCAGATCATGATGATACAAATCTTTCATGGTACGGTCATAGACTGCAATAGCCTGGAATGATCGACCACTGGCAACTAATATCTCAACTAGCTATCTAAGCTCTGTCCGCAATCCCCAAAAAAATCTAGGGACTCTTTTGGGATCAATAGGCATGATTATAGCCCCAAATAGAGCAAGCTATTGGAAGCAAGTCTCATACTCTGATACAGTCATAGAACCCTGCATAAGTCTAGTGACCTGTGCCCTATGATGCTCTTTGTCACTCTGTGGAAAAAATTTGTCCATGAAGGCCTCATAAAACTCTGACCAAGATAACGAAGGTGACAAAGATGGCCTGCAAGCAACTTGGTCCCTCCATCATAACTTAGCTGGGCCCTCCGGTTGATATGTAGTATACACAAATCTGTGAGTCTCTAGTAAACCCAAATGGTGTAGCATTTCCTCACAAGTAGTAATGAAATCATGTGGATCCTGACCAGAAGTACCAGTGAACCTCGGAGGTGCTAATCTCAGAAATATATCCAATGCCTTCTGCTCCGTCTCTGTCATAGCTAGGTGAGGAGCAAGAGGCTGTGCAACCGATAGAATCAAAAGACCCTCAAAATAGGGACCCGTGGAATCAGGCTATTCTCTTGAACTCTGTTCACCCAGGGCTTCCCCCTAAGCAGATGTCTGTGCTACCTCAGCAGGCTAATCCCCGATCATACCCAATAACTGTAAAAGTAAACCCCGAATACCTGAAGACTGAGCTGGGGCTGAAGCTGGCATAAAAGCTAGTGCTGGAACTGGTACTAGAGCGGGTGCCACCTGGGCTGCCCCCTGGTCCAAATGCTACTGCTCAGGAACAAACTCGGGCTCATACTCAGGCTCAACCTCAGCCCTAGGAGCTCTAATTGGTGTCGCTGCTCAGGCACATCCCCTAGCTCTACCTCTGCGACCTCACCGACCCCTAGCTGGAGTCGAAGG
This sequence comes from Jaltomata sinuosa, assembly GCA_003996215.1. Taxonomy (NCBI): domain Eukaryota; kingdom Viridiplantae; phylum Streptophyta; class Magnoliopsida; order Solanales; family Solanaceae; genus Jaltomata; species Jaltomata sinuosa. Next base: position 201,308 of record QJPP01001742.1, on the reverse strand, counting down.
TGCTAGAGTTGAAGGCTCACCCCACCTGATAACAACGATCTCGTATGAACCATCTACGGTAGAATGAACTAGAACAAGTGAGATTTCAAGAAACTTTCAAGGATACTATAGACGAGATAGAAGCAAAAAAAGGTCCATGTTTTTTAAGATACCACTGTAGCCTCCCAAAGATTGAGTACGAACGTCTCCGCCCTGATCTGTAGGACTCTATTAGACATTGACTCTTATACCGATGACACCAGTGAACCTAAGCTCTGATACCAAGTTATCACGACCCAATTTCTCGGTTATGATAGCACCTACAATCCCTTAGTAGTCAAACCAATCCCCGTAGCCAGGAAAGGTTAGTAATGGGATACTATCTAAAACGCAAGCTGAAGAAACATAATATAAGCAGAAGCAAGGGATATAAGATAAAGAAAAAGGACAACAAGAATATATATAAAAGCTAAAACCATCCCAAAACCTGATATCATATCATAAGAGTCAGAACTACATCAACAAAGTACAATAGGATCCAAAACAATATATACATATTTGTCTCAGAATAACAAAAAAAGTATAAGATACAAAGGAGGAGCTAAAAGCTAAGCCCAGCCATCAAGAGCTCACCCTCAGCCTCGTATAATCCCAAAAGATTAGCCACACGAGTCTCCAATGGATGAGCGGCGATGTCCCACACTAGGATCTATACCAAGAAGATGCATAGTATAGTATGAGCACCAATTTCTAAGCAACGAGCATCCAGTAGGTATCATAGGCCGACTGGGCGCATATAAGGTAAAAAGGCAATAATATAGTAGAAAAGAAACAAGTAGTCACAAAACACAACAAATAAGTACACAGAAGCTAGCACAGAAGAATACAAGAAGAAAACAACATACTTGGCTAACTACTGGAATATATATCACAGACACAGGTGAAAGAAAGAAATAACGCAGCTGGGATCCTTGCAATAACAACATATATATATATATAGAAAGTTTTAGAAAGAGGTTGTATATCAGTAACCTCAAGAAAAAAAGGAAGAGGGAAAGAATAATAACGATAACATGCTCGAAAATAAGATTAACAACCAAGCTATGCTAATAGTACTACTCTCAAGTCAGGAAAGAAGCAACCGGAAGCCATTTAAAGTTTATCAAGTGAACCAAAAGTATATAATACAACTCTCAATATCCAATCATCATAAGGACCAATATCTCGATAGAGTAATAATAAGTCTACCTACAGTACCAACGGGCGCCCATACACTCGAGGAACATAAACAAGTGATGACAAAACCTCTGGCATCCCATACTATCGAAGCATATACTCAACAAATAGCAAACAATGGTGGAATCTTACAGAAATGCATAATATGGTATGATATGCTAAAACCAAGTGATAGTAGTGCCTTATGTTACTCCTTCCGGTACCTAAAAGGCCCAATAGAGGCAGGATCTATGGAAGGGATTCCCCTAAGTACCTCAACTCCACCATACACGCCTCCTCTGATCACCCTCGTCTTGTAGCTCTTGGTTCTGATTGGCAGGGTCAATGGAGGTCTACTCGTAGACCACATACTAAAACTCAAGCCTCAAAATAACAGTTCAAAGTGCAATCGGATCCAAACTAGTAACCAAATCTCGAGAATGCACGCCTGGAGTCTATCTAGGTCTAAGTCAGTGAAATAAGTCTCAAAACCCCCATCAAGGGTGCCCGAGCGTAACCAAGTCTAAAATAGTAGTAAAACTAATTTGTGGATCGATCCGACCGAGTCTAGTACCATCTCAAATCAGTAGGAAATTCATTCTAGCACTATGGCCCAGCCGGGTATAGTATAAGTGTGAAAACAATGATAAAATCCTCCTTTTAACTTTCTTACTCCAAGTAGATCCATAAAAACCAGTTCCAAACCTTTTATAACCACTTTTACCAAAAATGGGCATCGGGGCCATGCAGGATTTAGAAAACCATCAATAGTAGGCTCGAAGGAAAAACCATAGTAAAACATGAGAAAAACCTCTTCATATGCATGATGATGACATGCTCAATCACAAACAGTAGCCTAATGGCTCACAATCAACCTATCGGCCCTACACAGGCTCCAATCGCTCTACAACACATATAACAAGCCTATGATCACAATATCAATGTACGAGACTCACAAACATTCCTAAATAACCCACCATCTATGGTACAGAGACAAATACAAGGACACACAGTACCACAAGGGTGATACTATCAACTACAACAAACACTAACATCATCAGAGAAAGAGAATAAGTCAGACATGAAAAAGCGGACAAGGTCTGGGGTACCAAGCTAATAAACCCAACCCAATGATGCTAATTAGTACAATTATATCCTATATATGTGAAGTCTAAAAAGAGTTAAACCATAACCTACGTGTCATTCGATGACAAGCTGCTGGAATGACGATGTCCAAGCCTAAATCGCCCTGAGAAGTCCCCAAATGCAATCACACTATCATAAACATAAACTACATATTAAAATAAGACTAATGATACCGATATTGATATAATTATAGCCGAGTCAAAATTTAGATCACCGACGAGCTCGTGGGCCCTGTAACCTGAAGTCAGAAATGAATGAGCACACGATAATCGCAATGATCCAAGGAATTCATGACTAGAAGTTTAGAGGAATTGACCAGAACTTGGGGTTAAAATAGCCTGCTCAAGTAATGGATTAATGAAGGAATTTGGAGAATGAAACCGGAATGTAAAGCTAGAAACTACTTACCATAATGGGATGAAGCAAGCTAAAAGAGGGGATTTCCCGATTGCATAAACATGCAACCCAAAAACAAGTTGTTACCACAAAGAGTTTCCCCAAGATTAAGAAATATAACCATGGAGTCCATTAATGGAGAAGGAGCTAAAAGTTGGGTGAAGAAGAAACTTACCAAAACAATAAGGGAGCAATAAAATCCAGCAACCAAATGAATCCCCCAGAGCTAAGAACTGATGGGAGCAAATTCTAGAGAGAAAACACTGACTTGGAGTTGAGGGACAAGGAAATGATGGCCGAAAAATTGAAAGAGAGGACTTATAAGCTGCGTGCCGACACTATGCCTACGCGGCCAAGGTGCTGCCTACGCGGCCACTGTGCACGCGACCGGGCACACGCGCATGCATAGGCCAGGCGGTGTCCAGGCTAGGCGATAGGCCAGCGGTCACATGACCATGTCACCGCACACGCGACCATGCGCACGTGGCCCAGGCGTTGCCTAGGAAAAGGCCAATCAAAAGGGGCAGTTGGCATGCTGTTGTGCAGATACAGTCAAGCCCCCGCATGGGCAATGGTCTGCTGGTGCCATGACAGCAACCAACTGCCAAGAACAATGCCAACAAGGGATTTTACTCTGATGGACCCTCGAGAACACATTCGGGGTCCCGCGAACACAAATAAGCTAAGCTATGACTCAAAAAGGCATTTCAGACTCAACAGAATCAACAAAAATCCCAACGGAGGTTGATTTAATTAAAAGTGGGCCCCATGCCCAAAAACCAACTTTAGGCTAATCTTTCAAAAATGGAAAACCAAGGCTTAAAATGAGTCTGGAAGCCTCGGGAATAGAACCAAAGTTCCCCTAGCCCAAAGGCAATATTCTTGAGCCAACAACGCTATCAGAATTTCCATCTAAGGTTGTCTTCTCTGAATGTTGACCAAAGTAAAACTTCCAAGTTCAACTGGCTAGAAAACACAAAAACCAACACAAAATCAAACTGAAAGCTCCTAGACCCCGACCAAGGATCCATCTAGACCAAAATCCATGCTCCGGAGCTAACAGAACTGTAAGAATTCAATTCCAAGCACATTTACCAAGAATATTGATCGAAGTCAACAATATCCTGAGTTAAAGATCTAAAATAGGAAAACGGTCATAACGACCAAACAAATAGCCAGGGCACTAAACGATTGGTCCCAGCAAGCTATAAATAACTTGGGGGCGCTACAGGAAACCTATAACAATACAAGAAAAACATAAACTTGGGAATGACCAGAAGGGTCATTACAATTAGGTTGCTTAGAGTATATCCAGGTCTAAATCCAAAATAAAAACAAGTTTAGCGCTCACCTTAGCTAAGTCTAGTATCATCTCAAAGTCAGTAGTAAAATATTTCTAGCGCTACAGCTCAACGGAGTCTAGTATCAATGTGAAATCCAGTGATAAAACCATCCTTTAATCTCTTTTATTCCAAAAAAATCCATAAAACTAGTTTCAAATCCATTTAGAACCTTTTATAATGAAAAATGGCCCTTAGGCCATGCAAAGCATAGAAAATGGTGATAGTTAGGCCCACAACCTTAGTAGTAGTAAATAATGCAAAAAACTCTTTATATGATAATTATATGCCCAAACACAATCAATAGCCCAACGGCTCACAATCAACCTATTGGCGGCCTTGCACACGCTCAATCTGGTCTACAATATAGATAAATAGCCTAATATCACAAATCAATATACGGGACTCACGAACATTCCTAAATATCCTACCATCTATGGTCCAAAGGCACATATAAAGGCTATACGGGGCCACAAGGGTAATATTACTAAACTAGTTCAAATACTACTATGAACGTAAAAATAAGATGGATAGGAAAATGGACAAGGTCTGGGGTACCAACCTAGAATACCCAACCCAAGGATGCTAGATAGTGCAATTATAGCCTATATATGAAAGTTCTAATGCAGGGAAAATCGTAACCTACCTATCATCCGATGATAAACTGTTAGAATGACATCGTCTAAGCCCGAACTGCTCTGAGAAGTCGTGAATTATGAATAAACTATCAAAACAATACTTTACTCATCAATACGAATCTAATGATACCCATAATGCTAGGTTCCCAACCCAAATCAAAAGAAGGACGATGGGCCTCTCAACTCAAAACCAAAAACAAAATTTACCACGAGGTTCCCAACCTCGCCAAGAACACATGCTCCGAAAATGAGCAGAAAACAAGCAGAGGAAGGGGTCCAAAACAACCCCAACCTTCAAGAGCCAAACTAGAACTAAAATGGGGAATTTATAGAAAAGTAATGAAGAAAGATTACCAATTGATTTTGAGAAATCGATCACGGACCAAGAAATAACCCACCCCAAGCTTTAGAATTGATCAGAATTTAAGATGGAGCTTGAACATCAAAGAAAATAGAGAAAATTATATTTGGGAAAAGTTGTAATGAAATAAGATGGAGAAGGAAACTTATAAGCTTCCAGCGCTACCTAGGCGCATGCAGCCAGGCGCACACGCACGCCAGGGCCAGGCAGAGGCTATGCCATGCGCTAGGCCAATGCGCATGCAGGCACGCCACCATGCGCGGGCACATGCACCCTACCTAGGTACTGTGCATACAAAGGCAAGGAGGGAGGAGGCTGGCATAGATGGTCAGCAGGCACGCAGCCTGCTCATGGGTGGGTGATGGCTTGGTTGGTGCCGCAGTAGCCACCAGCAACCAGCAACCACCAATAAGATTTGGCCAAAATGCCAATGGATGGACCATCGGGAGTGGATCCGAGGTCTCAAAAACACAAATGAACTTATGCTACATAACTAAAAATGATATTTCAGACTCAACAGAATCAACAAAAATCCAAATGAAAGTTGATTTAATGAAAAGTGGGCACCACACCCAAAACCAACCTTTGGCCAACTTTTCTAAAATGAAACCCAATGGCCAAAATGAGTCTAGAAGCTTCAAGACTCATTTTGGAGCTAGCAGTGTTGATGGATTTCTATTAGAGGCCGTCTTCTCTGAATATTGACTAAAGTCAACCCTTTAAGCCCAACTGGTCTGAAAACACAGAAAAAAAAGATAAAACCAAATCGAATGTTCCCAGACCCTGGCCAAGGGTCCGACTAGACCAAATTCCATGTTCTAGAGCTAATGGAACTGTCAAAATTCAATTCCAATCATGCTTGCTAAGAATGTTGACTAAAGTCAATGATTTCCTATGTTTAAGCTCTAAAATAGGGAAAAGACCATAAAGACCAAATGAATGGCTCGGGCACCAAACCAGTAGTCCCAGTAAGTCAAAAATGACTGGGGCTCACTACAAGCAAGCTCTAATAGTACAAAGCAGACGAAAATGCAAAAATAACCAGAAGGGTCATTAAATAATGAGCCTTATAATGACAATCCCATCACGAGAAGACCAACTTGTCACGCACAAATCAGGGCTTGTTTATAGAGGGAATCATAAGGTTCCCTAACTACAAATATGAGAGATACTAATCGAATCACTGACATTCGCCGTAGGGTAAACCACCACCACTCAAGTCCCTAGACTGATTCCACCACAAAAGGCCAATGATAGATGATAAATCCCCTCCCAAACGTTGCCTAATAAATAAAAAACTAGAAATTGTTTTGTTGATATAACAGAGATAGAAATAGACGAAAGAATTTGGAGTTGGTGCATCAGAGTTTGAACTTTGAATGAGATTTGGACAAAGAAGGCAAAAATCAACCCTACTAATTAAGGTATGCTATTTATGATAAACTAAACTAATTACAGTTTATTTGTGATATCTTAATCCTAGAATTTCTATATTTTCTTATAACTCACAATTCTCTCAAAAAATCTATGTATCAAAGTCGTGAAAGTTAGAATTAAGCTTCAAAAGATACTACACCACTCATAAGTTATTTATTGTGTATAAATGTATTTGATTAATTAGATATGTATGATTTTTATTTATGATTGAGTTGAGTATTGGATATAAAAAAGGTGATGGGGTTATTAATTGTAACAACCCTTCCGGTCATTCTCGTGTTTTTGCTTTTCTTGTGCTGTTAGATCTTGCTTGTAGCGGCCCCAAGTAATTTATGGCTTGTTGGGACCTGTAGTTTGGTTCCATGGTCATCATTTGGTCATTTTGGCCGTTTTCTTGTGTTAGAGATGAGTCCTAAGAGTTGAGTTATCGAAATTGTGCGGTAGTGATTTTTGATGGTATGACCTCAACTGACCTTGTGGGAAGGTCGATCCTGATTCGAGGTGTCGTAATACTTTCGAGGATAGGGTGTCCCCATTGATGTATGTTTAATTTTTTATTGCCTTCCTAAAGTATTTTCAATATTTTTGAAAAAAAATATTTTTGTTACGATATATTTGGTATGTATTTATTTTACAAGAGTTTTATAAGTTATTAATATTTTAATAAAGATAGTAAATTTAGTTATGTTAAAAATTATTATTATAATATAGTATATTTTATTTTAAATAATTTTTTATTAATTATGATATATTCAAAAAAAATTACTAATTTTACCACAATCTTATGTAGCATCCGGGTTCATATATCATGAGATAACATAAAGTGGTCAATTAATAGTGTGACACCACACTTACACGTGGGTGTATTACATGTGTAGCTAGTGATGAGTAATGTATAGATAGCCATCTGTTAGTTGTATACTTAGGACTTAATTAATTCAAGCAATGGGAGGTGTGGTCCCTACGGTCCAGAAATGAGATAACTATTTAGACCCCTTTCTATTAGTTATGGAAAAGAACAAAACATAGTAACTTATAGGTCACAATTATTCTTGAACATGATTGTTGTAGTTGAATAGAAAAGGAAAGTTGGATCCCTCTTTATTGTTCATTGTTTAGCAAGAGTGCAAGAAATAATCAGCAACTTATATTTCATATAAGGAAAAAACGTGATTCTATTTAAGGAAAGAATCAAAGTCTCCACGGTGAAGCAAGGATGTGTAAAACGATATGATACTAGCAATCAATTGATCACATGGGATTCGTGTTACTAGTGTTATCTCGTAAGACATTTTAAGGTGACTTCAAAAGAAAATTGATTATCTACGTCAAGTTATTCAAGTCCAAATTCGAGTTTGATTTCATTTCAGAGCTTTTCGAAGCTGTTCGGGCTCGAACATCATCGTTCCAGCAGCTTGTCATCGGACGACATATAGGTTACGGTTTAAATATTTTATGACTTTGCATATATAAGATATAATTGTACTAATTAGCATCCTTGAATTGGGTTTATTAGCTTTGTACCCCAGACCTTGTCCGCTTCTTCATGTCCGTCTTATTTTTTTTTTCTCCATTGATTGTAGTATTTGTTGTAGTTGATAGTATCACCCTTGTGGTCCTGTGTGACCTTGTTTTGACTCAGGACCATGGATGGTGGGTTATTTGGGAATGTTCGTGAGTCTCCTAAATTGATACTGTTATTATAGAGCTGGCTATGCGTGTTGTAGAGCGATTAGAGCCTGTGCAGGGCCGATAGGCTTGATTGTGAGCCATTGGGCTACTGCTTGTGTTTGAGCATGCCATTATCATGCATATAAAGAGGTTTTTACATGGTTTTACTAATGTTTTGGCTTTGGGCCTACTATTGTTGGTTTTCTTAACCTTGCATGGCCCTAAATGCTTGTTTTCAATAAAGATAGTTAATAAGGGTTGTAATTGTTTTCATGGATCTTCTTGGGGTAAGAAAGAATTAAGAGGATAATTTTTATCAGTGTTTTCATACATGTACTAGAGTCGGCTGTATTGGGTATGTTTTACACCCGGTTATGTCCTGGCACCCTTGTTGGATTTTGAGACTTCACTCACTGATTTAGACACGGGTAGTCCCCGGGCGTGCATTTTTGAGATCTAGTGATTTATTTTTATCCGGCTACGCTCTGGACGATTAAATTAAGGTTATGAGATTTATTATGTGGTCTACGAGTAGACCTCCATAGACCTTGCCGATCCAGACCAGGGGCAACGTGCTGCGAGTGTCGAAGGAGGGGGGTATGGTGGAGTTAATGTACTCGAGAGAATCCCTTCCATGAATTCTTCCTCTATTGAGCCTTTTAGGTACCGGAGGGGGTAACATATAACACTACTATCACTTGGTTTCAGCATATCATATCACATCATGCATATTGTGTTTGGACCCACCCTTTTTTGCTGTTTGCTCAGTGTACACTCTAGTAGTATGGGATGCCAGAGGGTTTGTTTTCACTTGTATGTGTTCCTCGGGTGTATGGGTGCCCGTGGGATGGTAGGTAGACTTTTAATTATTGTTATTCTATCAAAATACTAATCGTGATTATGATATTACTAGTGTGACTTAGTTGTTAGTCTTATTTTCGAGCATGTTATCGTTATTGTTCCTTTCCTCCTTCCATTTTTATTTGAGGTTACCGGTATACCATCTTCTTCTTCTTTAACTCTCTTTATATATATTGTTATTGCATGGACCTCAGGTGCTTTTCCTTTCTTCCTTCACCTCTGTCTGTGAAACTTACATTTCTATTAGCTAGCCTAGTATGATTGTTTTCGCCTTGTATCCTTTTTGTGCTAGCTTCTATGTGCTTGTTCATTATTTCTATGACTACTTGCTTCTTTTCTGCTCTATTATTTCTTTTATATCTTATATGCACCCAGTTGGACTATGATACCTACAGGGTATCCATTTCTTTGCAAGTGGTTCTCATACTACACTTCTGCATCTTTTGGTGAATATCTGAGTGTGAGTTCTCGCCGCTGACTGTGCTGCTTCGTGCGAGGTGATGTTGAACCATTCGAGACTGAGGGTGAGCTCTTAGCGATCGGATCTTAGTTTTAGTTCATCTTTTGTATTATGTACTCTTTTACTATTCGAAGACATATGTGTATATCATTTTAGATACTTTTGTACTCTGTAGGCTTAGTTCGGGATCTTATACTATGATACCAGGTTTTAAGTTTGGTTAATATTCCGTACATATATGTATATACACATTCCTGTTTCCCCCTTCCCTTACTTGTTTTTCCCTTGCTCCTGCTTATTTACTGTTCTTCTGTATGCTTGTTAGATAGTATCCCATTACTAACCGTTTGGGGCTACGGGGATTGATTTGTCTACTAGAAGGGGGGTTGTAGGTGCCATCATGATGAAGAAACCGTGTCATGAGTAGTTTAATAGAAAAGGAAAGTTTGATCCCTCTTTATTGTTTGTTGTTTAGCAAGAGTGCAGGAAATAATCAGCAACTTAGATTTCATATAAGGAAAAAATGTGATTCTATTTAAGGAAAGAATCAAAGTCTCCACGGTGAAGCAAGGATGTGTAAAACGATATAGATACTAGCAATCAATTGATCACATGGGATTCATGTTACTAGTGTTATCCCGTGAGACATTTTAAGGTGACCCCAAAAAGAAAATCGATTATCTACGTCAAGTTATTCAAGTCCAAATTTGAGTTTGATTTTGTTTTGAAGCTTTTCGGAATGGTTCGGGCTCAGACATCATCATTCCAGCAGCTTATCATCGGACAACAGGTAGGTTACGGTTTAACTCTTTTAAGACTTCACATATATAAGATTTAATTGTACTAATTAGCATCCTTGGGTTGGGTTTATTAGCTTGGTACCCCATACCTTGTCTGCTTCTTCATGTCCGTCTTATTTTTTTTGCTTCATTGATTTTAGTATTTGATGTAGTTGATAGTATCACCCTTGTGGTCCTGTGTAGCCTTGTTTTGACTCTGGACCACAGATGGTGGGTTATTTGTGAATGTACATGAGTCCCGGACATTGATACTATTATTATAGTGCTGCGAATGCCGGAGAAGGGGTGTGTGATGGAGTTGAGGTACTCAGGGAAATCCCTTCCATGACTCCTTCCTCTATTGGGTATTTTAGATACCGGAGGGTGTAACATACAACACTACTACCACTTGGTTTTAACACATCATATCATATCATGCATATTGTGTTCGGACCCACCCTTGTTTGTTGTTTGCTCAATGTATGCTCTGGTAGTATGGGATGCCGGAGGGTTTATTTTCACTTGTATGTGTTACTCTGGTGTATGTCCGTAGGACTGTAGGTAGACTTTTATTTAATCTTATTCTATCGATATACGGATCCTAATTATGATATTACTAGTGTGACTTAGTTGTTAGTCTTGTTTTCGAGCATGTTTTTGCTATTGTTTCTTTTCTCCTTCCCTTTTATTTGAGGTTACCCATATAATGCCTTCTTCTTCTATGACTCTCTTTGTATACATTGTTATTGCATGGACCTCAGGTGCGTTTCCTTCCTTCCTTCACCTTTGTCTGTAAAACTTATATTTCTATTAGCTAGCCTAGTATCATCCTTTTCTTTTCGATACAGTTTCAGCTTGAGGAAGTAGTTCCACCCTTAGTATGTCCCTCCAATTCTATTCAACAGTTTCTCTAATGATCCTGACATGTATCCATGTTATCCTGAGTTAGTTTTATCATGTTTTATGTTGAAAAGTTTAGTTTTCATGTTTACTCCTTGGTTTCTATGTTTTGATATTTGGTTGGGATGTTATCTCTCTAGTTTCCCTTGCTTAGTCTTCATTCGAGGACGAATAATCCCAAGGGGGGGATATTGTAACACCCCAAAAATCCTAAGCAAATACCCGAACCTTTTTCCATGAGTCTTGTAACACCCCGTACACGTATACAGCTATCTAAGTTAGAAACTTTAGAAATTTCCCATGATTCAGGGTCCACGAGTCCAACCACGATTCGTGGTTGAAACCACTGTTCGTGGAAGGCACTCATGGAATCAAGGATGCAGACTGTCAGGATCCACGAGTCCAGTCTACGGTCCACAGTTTGAATCACGGATCCATCCTGTTGAGTCGTGGAAAGTCTTTAGAGGGATGACATTTCCCAAATTCCATTCAGGAACTATGAGTCAAGTCTATGACTCGTCATTCAAATGACGAGCCATAGTCACGAGTCATGGTTTGACCGAGTCAGCCTAGCAACCTGAGTTCTACGACTCCATTTGATGAATCGTGATCCATTCTACAGGTCCATCCTGTTGACCCGTAGAAATGGATCTGTAGCCCAAGTTTCCATCCTGAGTTCTACGAATGGCAAATGATGACTCGTCATTCAGATCACGACTCGTAGACTGAGTCATGGTCATTGTAAGTTGATCATTTTCCAGCTTTTTCCCCATTAAATCCCAGAGTCATTTTGGTCATTTCCCACCCTATTATGTATTAAGTGAAGTCGTTTTGACTACTTTTAGAAGGGTTTTCACCCATATTACCCTAAGTTCATCCTAAGTTCCTCATTCTCCTCCCAAAAAGGAAAATCCCTCTTCAAGCTCAAGTCTCCAAGCTCCAAGTCAAGTCTCCAAATCTTTTCCATTGAAGTGGGTAATCTTCATCTAAGGTATGTGGGTATTCAACAATGGGTTTCTTTCACTCTGGTGCCAAAAACCCCTAATTCAAATTTTGATTTCATGATTTTCAAATTAGGGTTCTTATCTAATTCTTATGGGTTTTGCTAAATATGACCCTCTCGTGATTTGAATATGAAATTACTATTAAATTGCATGATTTTACATGGGTTTTTACATGGTAACTCTTATTTCATGAATTGAAGTTTAACCATGGAAATTTTTACACGCATGAAGTTGATTTAAGCAAACTGGACTTTCATAGCATGTTCATTATGGATTTTCAAGCATATGCATGCCTAGTTCCTATGTTCTATGAAAGTATATGTTTTATGAAATTAAACTAGAGTCATGAAAATTTTACAAGTCATGAAGTATGCAAGTTTTCCATGTTATGAAGTATGATGCAAGGCAAGACACCTGATGTTCCATCAATGCTCATAGCCAATTTCTAAACTAAAACTCATGAGTAGTATGATGATCCGGGGTATGAATAAGTATGAACAAGTTTGGCATTAGATATGTCGCATGTATATGAGCTCATGTTATTATTATGTTTTGGGAGTAGTATTTAGCACTGAGAGATGAGGGTTCAGATAACCCAAGTCCAAAACTACGTTGCCACCGTAGGTTGCCCGTGTTGAGGCTTATTATGACTGGATCCTGGTATGAAATGGTTTTAAACTTGGCCGGTTAGGACAACTCTTTCAGTGTGGGTGCCAGACACTAAACTCCATGTAGCTCAGCATGGTTTAATGTCGGTTATGAGAAACTGCCACATGTTTATTTTCAAGCTATGAAGTTATATGATTCTATACTATGAAACTTAAGCTTTATTTCATGTTTTATGTTTTATACCTTGATATCCATTTATGGTCCTTCTTTAAGTAACAAGTTCATTCTTAAGTGTGTTTTTAAACTGTTTTATCATGATTCATGCATCGCTCTCATACTCAGTACATTCCATAGTACTAACGCATATTTTGCGTTGCATCCTTTGATGATGCAGATTCGGGTGTTCCTTCTCAGATTTGTGGCTAGAGTCCCCAGGCAACTTCCCCAGTCAGCTGTTGGTGATTCCTCTTAGGCCGAGGGCTAGTTATGTTCTTAGTTTGTTAGCTTTTTCATTTCTGTACTTCGAGTTAGCTAGGGTCTTGTCCTAGCAACTCTTTATGTCATGTAGAGGATTTTCAGACATAGACAGTGTTCGAGTCTCTTTCTGGATTCTATATTTCCATTTTACTTGATTACGTATGTATAAGGTTCTAGATTTATCTATTATGCTTCCGCTTATCTTTTATTATGCTTGAGAATATTATCACTAAGGGTTAGCTTGGGATCCTTGTGGTCCCAAGTCCCGTGTTACATCTAGGGGGTAACCTCGGGGGTGTGACTTCATACTTATACTAGACTCAGCTGGGTTGTAGTTCTAGAGTTGATTTCCTATTGATTTGAAATGGTACTAGACTTGGTCAGACCAAGCAACATCCCAGTTTTACTCTTATTTTAGTCTCAGTTATGTCTAGGCACCCTTGTTGGGGTTTTTGAGACTTGACTCACTGATTTAGACTGGGGTAGAACCCTGAGTGTGAATTTTGGAGATCTAATGACTTATTTGGATCGAACTATGCTCCAAACAATTATATTAAGGTTTTGAGATTTAGTATATGCTCTACAAGTAGACCTCAATGGACTTTGCCAATCTGGACCAGGGGCGACATGCTGCGAGTGCCGGATCAGAGGTGTACAGTGGAGATGAGGTAATCAGGGGAAATCCCTTCCATGGATCCTTCCTCTATTTGGCCTTTTAGGTACCAGAGCGAGTAACATACGACACTACTATCACTTGGTTTCAGCATATCATATCACATAATTCATATTGTGTTCAGATCCACCCTTGTTTGATCTTTGCTCAGTTTACGCTCCGGTAGTATGGGATGTCAGAGGGTTTATTATAACTTGTATGTGTTCCTCGGGTGTATGGGCACCCGTGGGACTGTAGGTAGACTTTTATTTATTGTTATTCTATCAAAATACACATTATGATTATGATATTACTAGTGTGACTTAGTTGTTAGTCTTGTTTTCGAGCATGTTATCGTTATTGTTCCTTCCCTCCTTCCCTTTTTATTTGAGGTTATCGGTATACTACCTTCTTCTTCTTTAGGTCTCTTTATATATATTGTTATTGCATGAACCTCAGGTGCATTTCCTTCCTTCCTTCACTTGTGTCTGTGAAACTTATATTTCTATTAGCTAGCCTAGTATAATTATTTTCGCATTGTATCCTTTCTGTGCTAGTTTCTATGTTCTTGTTCGTTGTTTCTGTGACTACTTGCTTCTTTTCTGCTATATTATTGCTTTTATATCTTATATGCGCCCAGTCGGCCTATTATACCTACAGAGTACTTGTTACTTTGCAATCGGTTCTCATACTACACTTCTGCATGTTTTGGTGCATATCCGAGTGTGAGTTCTTGTCGCTGTCTGTGCTGCCTCATGCGAGGTGCTGTTGAACCATTCGAGACTGAGGGTGAGCTCTTGGCTACTGGAGCTTAGCTTTAGTTCATCTTTTGTATTATGTACCCTTTTACTATTCGGAGACATGTGTATATCATTTTGTATCCTTTTGTACTCTGTAGGCTTAGTTCTGACTCTTATACTATGATACCAGGTTTTGGGTTTGGTTTAGCTTCCATATATATATATATACACACACACATTCCTGTTATCCCTTTTCCTTACTTATTTTTCCCTTGCTCCCGCTTATTTATTGTTCTTCTGCTTGCTTGATAGATAGTAGCCCAGTACTAACCTTTCGGGGCTATGGGTATTGGTTCACTTACTGGGATGGGGGGGTTGTAGGTTCCATCACGACTGATAAATCGGTTCATTAGCAGTTGAATAGAAAAGGAAAGCTGGATCCCTCTTTATTTTTTGTTGATTAGCAAGAGTGCAAGAAATAATCAGCAGGTTATATCTCATATAAGGAAAAAACGTGATTCTATTTAAGGAAAGAATCAAAGTCTCCACGGTGAAGAAAGGATGTGTCAAATGATATGGCTACTAGAAATGAATTAATCACATGGGATTCGTGTTACTAGTGTTATCCCGTGAGACATTTTAAGGTGACCCCCAAAAGAAAATCGATTATCTACGTCAAGTTATTCAAGTCCAAATTCGAGTTTGATTTTGTTTTAAAGTTTTTCAGAGCGGTTCGGGCTCGGACATCATCATTCCAGTAGCTTATGATCGGATGATATGTAGGTTACGATTTAACTCTTTTAAGACTTCACATATATAATATATAATTGTACTAATTAACATCTTTGGGTTGGGTTTATTAGCTTGGTACCCCATACCTTGTCCGCTTCTTCATGTCCATCTTATTTTTTTTTTGCTTCATTAATTGTAGTATTTGATGTAGTTTATAGTATCACCCTTGTGGTCTTGTGTGGCCTTTTTTTGACTCTGAACCATAAATAGTAGGTTATTTGGGAATGTACATGAGTCTCGGATATTGATACTGTTATTATAGTGTTGCGAGTACCAGATGAGGGGTGTGTGATGGAGTTGAGGTACTCGGGGGAATCCCTTTCATGAATCCTTCATCTATTGGGTCTTTTAGGTACCGTAGGGGGTAACATACAACACTACTACAACTTGGTTTCAACATATTATATCACATCATGCATATTATGTTTGGACCCACCCTTGTTTATTGTTTGCTCAATGTACGCTGTGGTAGTATGGGATGCCAGAGGGCTTATTTTCACTTGTATGTGTTCCTCGGGTGTATGGGTTCCCGTAGGACTGTAGGTAGACTTTTATTTAATGTTATTCTATCGATATACGGATGCTAATTATGATATTAATAGTGTGACTTAGTTGTTAGTCTTGTTTTCGAGCATGTTATAGTTATTGTTCCTTTTCTCCTTCCCTTTTTATTTGAGGTTACCCGTATATTTCCTTCTTCTTCTCTGACTCTCTTTGTATACATTGTTATTGCATGGACCTCTGGTTCATTTCCTTCCTTCTTTCACCTGATTCTGTGAAACTTATATTTCTATTAGCTAGCCTAGTATGATTGTTTTCGCCTTTTATCCTTTTTGTGCTACTTTGTATGTGCTTGTTTGTTGTTTCTGTGACTACTTGTTTATTTTCTGCTATATTATTGCTTTTATATCTTATAAGTGCTCATACATCCTATGATACCTACTGGGTACCCAATGCTTTGCAATTAGTGCTCATACTACACTTCTACATTTTTTGGTGCAGATCCGAGTGTGAGTTGGCACTGCTGACTATGCTGCCTCGTGAGAGGTGTTGTTGGACCATTCGAGACTGAGGGCGAGCTCTTGGCTACCAAATCTTAGCTTTAGTTCATCTTTTGTATTATGTACTCTTTTAGTATTTAGAGACATATGTGTATATTATTTTGGATCCTTTTGTACTCTGTAGGCTTAGTTCCAGCTCTTATACTATGTTATCAGGTTTTGGGTTTGGTTTAGCTTCCGTATACATATATACACATTCATGTTGCCCCTTTCCCTTACTTATTTTTCCCTTGCTCCCGCTTACTTATTGTTCTTCCGCATGCTTGTTAGATAGTATCCCATATCTAACCGTTTTTGGCTACGGGGATTGTTTGGCCTACTCTGGGGAGGAGAAGTTGTAGGTGCCATCATGACCGAGAAATCAGGTCATGAGTAGTTTAATAGAAAAGGAAAGCTAGATCCCTTTTATTGTTCATTGTTTAACAACAGTGTAATAAATAATCAGCAACTTATATTTCGTATGAGGAAAAAATGTGATTCTATTTAAGGAAATAATCAAAGTCTCCACGGTGAAGCAAGGATGTGTAAAATGATATGGATACTAGCAATCAGTTGATCCCATGGGATTCGTGTTACTAGTGTTAACCCGTGAGACATTTTAAGGTGACCCCCAAAAGAAAATCGGTTATCTACATCAAGTTATTCAAGTCCAAATTCGAGTTTGATTTTGTTTGGAAGCTTTTCGGAGCGGTTCAGGCTCGAACATCATCATTCCAACAGCTTTTCATCGGACGACAGGTAGGTTACAGTTTAACTCTTTTAAGGCTTCACATGTATAAGATAAAATTGTACTAATTAGCATCCTTGAGTTGGGTTTATTAGCTTGGTACCCCAGACCTTGTTCGCTTCTTCATGTCCGTCTTATTTTTTTTGCTTCATTGATTATAGTATTTGTTGTAGTTGACAGTAACACCCTTGTTGTCGTGTGTGGCCTTGTTTTGACTCTAGACCATAAATAGTGGGTTATTTGGGAATGTACGTAAGTCCTGGACATCGATATTGTTATTATAGAGTTAGCTATGTATGTTGTAGAGCGATTGGAGCATGTGCAGGGCTGATATGTTGATTGTGAGACATTGGGCTACTGCTTGTGTTTGAGCATGCCATTATCAAGCATATCAAGAGATTTTCAGATGGTTTTACTATGTTTTGGCTTCAGGCCTACTATTTTTGGTTTTCTATACCTTGCAAGGCTCTACGGCCTGGTTTCGGCAAAGATAGTTAATAAGGGTTTGAATTGTTTTCATGGATCTTCTTGGGGTAAGAAAGAATTAAGAGGATGATTTTTATCACTCTTTTCATATTTATACTAGACTCGGCTGGTCTGTAGTGCTAGAGTTGATTTCCTATTGATTTAGTCGGACCAAGCAACAACCTGGTTTAACTACTGTTTTAGGCTCGATTATGTCCGAGCACCATTGTTGAGGTTATTGAGACTTGACTCAATGATTTATACCTGGGTAGAACCCTGGGCGTGCATTTTGGAGATCTAGTGACTTATTTGGATCTGACTATTCTCCTGATAATTATATTAAGGTTATGAGATTTAGTATATGGTCTACGAGTAGACCTCCATGGACTTTGACAATCTGGACTAGGGAAGACGTGCTGCAAGTGCCGGAGGAGAGGTGTACGAAGGAGTTGAGGTACTCGGGGGAATCCCTTCCATGGATCCTACCTCTATTGGGCCTTTTTAGGTACCTGAGCGGGTAACATACAAGACTACTATCACTTGGTTTTAGCATATCATATCACATAATGCATATTATGTTCGGATCCACCCTTGTTTGATGTTTTCTCAGTGTATGCTCTGGTAGTATGGGATGTCGGATGGTTTTTTATCACTTGTATGTGTTCCTCGGGTGTATGGGTGCCCGTGGGACTATAGGTAGACTTTTATTTAACATTATTCTATCGAAATATAGATCTTGATTATGATATTACTAGTGTGACTTAGTTGTTAGTCTTGTTTTCAAGAATATTATCGTTATTGTTCCTTTTCTCCTTTCCTTTTTATTTGAGGTTACCGGTATACTGCCTTCTTCTTCTTTAACTCTCTTTATATATATTATTATTGCATGGACCTCAGGTGCGTTTCCTTCCTTCCTTCACCTGTGTCTGTGAAACTTATATTTCTATTAGCTAGCCTAGTATGATTGTTTTCTCCTTGAATCCTTTCTGTGCTAGCTTTTATGTGCTTGTTCGTTGTTTCTGGGACTACTTGCTTATTTTTTTCCTATATTATTGATTTTATATCTTATATGCACCCAGTCGGCCTATGATACCTACAAGGTACCCATTGCTTTGAAATTGGTTCTCATACTACCCTTCTGCATCTTTTGGTGCATATCCGAGTGTGAGTTCTCACCACTGGTTGTGCTGCCTCGTGCGAGGTGCTGTTTGATGATTCGAGAATGAGGGTGAGCTCTTGGAGACCGGATCATAACTTTAGTTCATCTTTTGTATTATGTACTATTTTACTATTCGTCGACATATGTGTATATCATTTTGGATCCTTTTGTACTTTGTAGACTTAATTCCAGCTCTTATACTATGATACTTGGTTTTGGGTTTGATTTAGGTTTCGTATATATTCATATATATACACAATCTTGTTGCCCCTTTTCCATACATATTTTTCCCTTACCCCCGCTTATTTATTGTTCTTCCGCATGCTTGTTAAATAGTAGCCCATTACTAACTATTCTGGGCAACGGAGATTGGTTTGCCTACTGGGAGAGGGGGGTTGTAGGTGCCATCATGAACGAGAAATAGGGTCGTGAGTAGTTGAATAGAAAAGGAAAGTTGAATCCCTCTTTATTTTTCGTTGTTTAGCAAGAGTGCAAGAAATAATCAGCAACTTATATTTCATATAAGGAAAAAACGTGATTCTATTTAAGGAAAGAATCGAATACTCTACGGTGAAGCAAGAATGTGTAAAATGATGTGGATACTAGCAATCAATTGATCACATGGGATTCGTGTTACTAGTGTTATCCCGTGAGATATTTTATGGTGACCCCTAAAATAAATTGATTATCTACGTCAAGTTATTCAAGTCCAAATTCGAGTTTGATTTCGTTTCGAAGCTTTTCAGAGCAGTTTGAGCTCGTACATCATCATTCCAGCAGCTTGTCATCGGATGAAAGGTAGATTACGATTTAACTCTTTTAAGACTTCACATATATAAGATTTAATTGTACTAATTAGCATCCTTTGATTGGGTTTATTAGCTTGGTACCCCAGACCTTGTTCGCTTCATCATGTCCATCTTATTTTATTTGCTTTATTGATTGTAGTATTAATTGTAGTTGATAGTATAAACTTATGGTCTTGTGTGGCCTTTTATTAACTCTGGACCATAGATTGTGGGTTATTTGGAATTGTACGTGAGTCCCAGACATCGATACTGTTATTATAGTGATGTGAGTGTTGTAGGAGGGGTGTATGATGGAGTTGATGTACTCGGCAGAATCCCTTCTATGAATCCTACCGCTATTGGGCCTTTTAGGTACCGGAGGGGGTAACATACACCTCTACTACCACTTGGTTTCAGCATATCATATCACATCATGCATATTGTGTTCGGACCCACCCTTGTTTGTTATTTGCTCAGTATACGCTCCAATAGTATGGGATGCCAGAGGGTTTGTTTTCACTTGTATGTGTTCCTCGGGTGTATGGGTGCCCGTGGGACTGTTGGTCGATTTATTTAATGTTATTTTATCAAATTACTGATCCTGATTATGATAATATTTGTGTGACTTAGTTGCCAGTCTTGTTTTTGAGCATGTTATCGTTATTGTTCCTTTCCCTGTTCCCTATTTATTTGAGGTTACCCCTATACTGCCTTATTTTTCTATGACTCTCTTTGTATACATTGTTATTGCATGGACCTCAGGTGCGTTTTGTTCCTTCCTTCACTTGTGTCTGTGAAACTTATATTTCTATTAGCTAGCCTAGTATGATTGTTTTTGCCTTGTATCCTTTCTGTGCTAGTTTCTATGTGCTCGTTCATTATTTATGTGACTAATTGCCTCTTTTCTGCTATATTATTGCTTTTATATCTTATATGCGCCCAGTCGGCCTATGATACCTACTGGGTACACATTGGTTTGCAATTGGTGCTCATACTACACTTTTACATCTTTTAGTGCAGATCCGAGTGTGAGTTATCACTGCTGACTGTGCTTCCTCGTGCAAGGTGTAGTTGGACCATTCGAGAATGAGGGTGAGCTCTTGGTGACCATAGCTTATCTTTAGTTCATCTTTTGTATTATGTACTCTTTTACTATTTAGAGACATAAGTGTAGATCATTTTGGATCATTTTGTACTCTCTAGGCTTAGTTCCGGCTCTTATACTATGATATCAGGTTTTGGGTTTGGCTTAGCTTCCGCATATCTGGCTCCGATTTTGTGTAACCTCAATTATGAACATTTTGAATTTGTAAAAAGAAAGATATATCTCATTCAAATTTCACACTGAGCTTTTGATATATGCTTCCCAGTACTAATCCAAGGAAGGAGGATATTCAAAAAAAGAAAATGGGAATGCAAAATTTTTGATTTTTCTCGTTAGAATGGATTGGTCGTACCTATCCAATCAATAATTGTTTATGACTGACTCGCTATTCACTCGGTTTTTGGGTCATATATACACATTCCTGTTGCCCCTTTTCCTTACTTATTTTTCCCCTTCTCCCAATTATTTACTGTTCTTCTGTATGCTTGTTAGATAGTAGCCCATTACTAATCGATTCGGGCTATGGGGATTGTTTCGCCTACAGGGAGGGATTGTAGGTTCTATCATGACCGAGAAATCAGGTCGTGAGTAGTTGAATAGAAAAAGAAAGCTGGATCCGTCTTTATTGTTTGTTGTTTAGCAAGAGTGCAAGAAATAATCATCAACTTATATTTCATATAAGGAAAAAATGTGATTCTATTTAAGGAAAGAATCAATTTCTCCACGGTGAAGCAATGATGTTTAAAATTATATGGATACAAGAAATCAATTGATCACATGGGATTCTTGTTACTAGTGTTATCCCATGAGACATTTTAAGGTGTCCCTCGAAAGAAAATCGATTATCTACGTCAAGTTATTCAAGTCTAAATTTCTGTTTGATTTTGTTTCGAAGCTTTTTGGAGTGGTTCGGGCTTGGAAATCAGTGTTCCAATAGCTTATCATCGGATGATAGCTAGGTTACGGTTTAACCCTTTTAAGAATTTGCACATATAAGAAATAATTGTACTAATTAACATCCTTGGGTTCGGTTTATTAGCTTGGTACCTTAGACCTTGTCCACTTCTTCATATCTGTCTTCTTTTTTTTTGCTTTGTTGATTGTAGTATTCATTGTAGTTGATAGTATCACCCTTGTTGTATTGTGTGACCTTGTTTTGACTCTGGACCACAAATGGTGGGTTATTTGGCAATGTAAGTAAGTCTCGGACATCGATACTATTATTATAGTGCTGTCTATGTGTGTTGTAGAGAAATTGGAGCCTGTGCAATGCCGATATGTTGATTGTGATCCAATGGGCTACTGCTTTTGTTTGAGCATGCCATTATCATGAATATAAATAGGTTTTCACTTGGTTTTACTATGGTTTTGGATTCGGGCCTACTATTGTTTGTTTTCTAAACCTTGCATGGCCCCAAGGGCCTATTTTCGGTAAAGATAGTTAGTAAGGGTTGGAATTATTTTCATGGATCTTCTTAGGGTAAGAAATAATTAACAAGATGATTTTTAACACTGTTTTCATATTTATACTAGACTCAGCTGGGCTGTAGTGCTAGAATTGATTTCCTATTGATTTGAAATGGTACTAGACTCGGTCAGACCGAGCGACAACCCAGTTTTACTAAAATTTTAGTATCAGTTATGTATAGGCACCCTTGTTGGGGTTTTTGAGACTTGACTCACTGATTTAGACCCGGGTAGAACCCCGAGCATGTATTTTTGAGATCTAGTGACTTATTTGGATTGGACTATGCTCCGAACAATTATATTAAGGTTATAAGATTTAGTATATGGTCTACGAGTAGACCTCCATGGACCTTGCCAATCTGGACTAGGGGCGATATGCTGCGAGTGCCAGAGGAGAGGTGTACGGTGGAGTTGAGGTACTCGGAGGAATCCCTTCCATGGATCCTGCCTCTTTTTGGCCTTTTAGGTACCAGAGAGGGTAACATACAACACTACTATCACTTGGTTTCAGCATATCATATAACATAATTCATATTGTGTTCAGATCCACCCTTGTTTGATGTTTGCTCAGTTTACGCTCCGGTAGTATGGGATGTCAGAGGGTTTGTTATAACTTTTATGTGTTCCTCGGGTGTATGAGCACCCGTGGGTCTGTAGGTAGACTTTTATTTATAGTTATTCTATCAAAATGCACATTATGATTATGATATTACTAGTGTGACTTAGTTGTTAGTCTTGTTTTCGAGCATGTTATCGTTATTGTTCCTTCCCTCCTTCCCTTTTTATTTGAGGTTACCGGTATACTACCTTCTTCTTCTTTAGGTCTCTTTATATATATTGTTATTGCATGAACCTCAGGTGCATTTCCTTCTTTCCTTCACCTGTGTCTGTGAAACTTATATTTCTATTAGCTAGCCTAGTATGATTGTTTTCGCATTGTATCCTTTTTGTGCTAGCTTCTATGTCCTTGTTCATTGTTTTTGTTACTACTTGCTTTTTTCTGCTATATTATTGCTTTTATATCTTATATGCGCCCAGTCGGCCTATGATACTTACAGGGTACTCGTTCCTTTGCAATTGGTTCTCATACTACGCTTTTGCACCTTTTGGTGCATATCTGAGTATGAGTTCTCATTGCTGACTGTGCTGCCTCGTGCGAGGTGTTGTTGAACCATTCGAGACTGAGGGTGAGCTCTTGGCGACTGGAGCTTAGCTTTAGTTCATCTTTTGTATTATGTACCCTTTTACTATTCGGAGACATATGTGTATATTATTTTGTATCCTTTTGTACTCTGTAGGCTTAGTTCCGGCTCTTATACTATGATACCAGGTTTTGGGTTTGGTTTAGCTTTTATATATATATACACACACATTCCTATTGCCCCTTTTCCTTACTTATTTTTCCCTTTCTCCTGCTTATTTACTATTATTTCGCTTGCTTGATAGATAGTAGCCCATTACTAACCGTTCGGGGCTATGGGGATTGGTTCACCTACTGGCAGGGAGAGTTGTAGGTGCCATCACGATCGATAAATCGGGTCATTAGCAGTTGAATAGAAAAGGAAAGCTGGATCCCTCTTTATTTTTTGTTGATTAGCAAGAGTGCAAGAAATAATCAACAAGTTAATTTCATATAAGGAAAAAATGTGATTCTATTTACGGAAAGAATCAAAGTCTCCACGGTGAAGAAAGGATGTGCAAAACAATACAGATACTAGAAATCAATTGATCACATGGGATTCGTGTTACTAGTGTTATCCCATGAGACATTTTAAGGTGACCCCCAAAAGACAATCGATTATCTACGTCAAGTTATTCAAGTCCAAATTCGAGTTTGATTTTGTTTCGAAGCTTTTCAGAGCGGTTCAGGCTCGAACATCATCATTCCAGTAGCTTATCATCGGACGACAGGTAGGTAATAATTTAACTCTTTCAAGAGATCACATATATAAGATATTATTGTACTAATTAGCATCCTTGGGTTGGGTTTATTAGCTTGGTACCCCAGACCTTGTCCGCTTCTTCATGTCCTTTTTTTTGCTTCATTGATTGTAGTATTCATTGTAGTTGATAGTATCACCCTTGTGGTCTTGTGTAGCCTTGTTTTGACTCTGGACCATAAATGGTGAGTTATTTAGGAATGTCCGTGAGTCCTGAACATCGATACTATTATTATTGAGTTGGCTTTGTGTGCTGTAGAGCGATTGGAGGCTATGCAGGGACGATAGGTTGATTGTGAGCCATTGGGTTACTGCTTGTGTTTGAACATGTCATTATCATGCTTATAAAGAGGTTTTCACATGGTTTTACTATGCTTTTTGCTTTGGGCCTTCTATTGTTGGTTTTCTAAACCTTGCTTCACCCCAAAGGCCTATTTTCGGTAAAGATACTTAATAAGGGTTAAAAAAAATTCATGGATCTTCTTGGGGTAAGAAAGAATTAAGAGGATGATTTTTATCACTGTTTTCATACTTGTAATAAACTTGGTTGGGCCGTAGTGCCAGAGTTGATTTCCTATTGATTTGAAATGGTACTAGACTCAGTCGGAAAGGGTATGTTTTAGACCCGGTTATGTACGGGCACCCTTGTTGGATTTTTGAGACTTGACTCACTGATTTAGACACGGGTAGACCCCGGGCATGCATTTTTGAGATCTAGTGACTTATTTGTATCCGGCTACGCTCTGGATGATTATATTAAGGTTATGAGATTTAGTATGTTTTCTACAGTAGAACTCCATAGACCTTGATAATCTGGACCAAGGGTGATGTACTCCGAGTGCCGGAGGAGGGGTGTATGGTTGAGTTGATGTACTCAAGGGAATTCCTTCCATGGATTCTGCCTCTATTGGACCTTTTAGGCACCGGAGGTGGTAACATACAACACTACTATCACTTGGTTTCAGCATATCATATCACATTATGTATATTGAATTCGGACCCACCATTGTTTGCTATTTGCTCAGTGTATGATCCAGTAGTATGGAATGCCAGAGGGTTTGTTTTAACTTATATGTATTCCTTCGGTGTATGGGTGCCCATTGAACGGCAGGTAGACTTTTATTTAATGTTATTCTATCGAAATACTGAACTTGATTATGATATTACTAGTGTGACTTAGTTGTTAGTCTTTTTTTAGCATGTTATCGTTGTTTTTCCTTTCCTCCTTCCCTTTTTATTTGAGGTTACCGGTATTCCGCCTTCTTCTTCTTTAACTCTCTTTGTATATATTGTTATTGCATGGACCTCAGGTGCATTTCTTTCCTTCCTTCACCTGTGTCTGTGAAACTTATATTTCTATTAGCTAGCCTAGTATGATTGTTTTAACCTTGTACCCTTTCTGTGCTAGCTTGTATGTGCTTGCTTATTGTTTCTATGAATACTTGCTTCTTCTCTCCTATATTATTGCTTTTATATTTTATATCAGCCCAGTCGGCCTATGATACCTGCAGGGTACCCGTTGCTTTGCAATTGGTTGTCATACTATACTTCTGCATCTTTTAGTTCATATCTGAGTGTGAGTTCTTGTTGCTGACTGTACTACCTCATGCGAGGTGCTGTTGGACCATTCGAGACTGAGGGTGAGCTCTTGGCGACCGGAGCTTAGCTTTAATTCATGTTTTGTATTATGTACTCTTTTACTATTCAGAGAATTATGTGTGTATCATTTTGGATCCTTTTGTACTCTGTAGGCTTAGTTCCAGATCTTTTACTATGATGCCAGGTTTTGGGTTTGGTTTAGCTTCCGTATATATACATATATATACATTCCTATTGCCTCTTTTCCTTACATATTTTTCCCTTGCTCCTGCTTATTTACTATTCTTCTGAATGCTTGTTAGATAGTAGCCCATTACTAACTGTTTGGGGATACGGGGATTGGCTCGCCTACTTGGAGGGGGGTTGTAGGTGCCATCACGATTGAGAAATCGGGTCATGAGTAGTTGAATAGAAAAGGAAAGCTGGATCCCTCTTTATTGTTCGTTGTTTAGCAAGAGTGCAAGAAATAATCCGCAACTTATATTTCATATAAGGAAAAAACATGATTCTGTTTAAGGAAAGAATCAAAGTCTCCACGGTGAAGCAAGGATGTGTAAACTGATATGGATACTTGCAATTAATTGATCACATGGGATTCGTGTTACTAGTGTTATCCTGTGAGACATCTTAAGGTGACCCCCAAAAGAAAATCAATTATCTACGTCAAGTTATTTAAGTCCAAATTCGTGTTTGTTTTCATTTCAAAGCTTTTCGGAGCGGTTCGGGTTCTGACTTCATCATTCCAGCAGCTTCTCATTGGAAGACAGGTATGTTACAGTTAACTCTTTTAAGACTTCACATATATAATATATAATTGTACTAATTAGCTTCCTTGGGTTGATTTTATAAGCTTGGTACCCCAAACCTTGTCTGCTTCTTCATGTCCGTCTTATTTATTTTGCTTCATGGATTGTAGTTTTCATTGTAGTTGATAGTATCACCCTTGTGGTTCTGTGTGGCCTTGTTTTGACTCTGGACCATAGATGGTGGGTTATTTGGGTATGTACATGAGTCACAGACATCAATACTATTATTATAGTGTTGCGAGTGCCGGAGGAGGGGTGTATGATGGAGTTGAGGTACTCGGGGGAATCCCTTCCATCAATATTGCCTCTATTGGGCATTTTAGGTACCGGAGAAGGTAACATAAAACCCTACTACCACTTGGTTTTATCATATCATATCATATCATGCATATTGTGTTCGGACCCATCCTTGTTTGTTGGTTGCGAGTGTGATTGTATGGGATGCCGGAGGATTTGTTTTCACATGTATGTGTTCCTCGGGTGTATGGGTGCCCGTGGGACTGTAGGAAGACTTTTATTTAATGTTATTCTATCGAAATACTGATCTTGATTATGATATTACTAGTGTGACTTGGTTGTTAGTCTTATTTTTGAGCATGTTATCGTAATTGTTCCTTTCCTCCTTCCCTTTTTATTTGATGTTACCGGTATACCACTTTCTTCTTCTTTAACTCTCTTTCTATATATTGTTATTTCACGGACCTCAGGTGCGTTTCGTTCCTTCCTTCACATGTGTTTGTGAAACTTATATTTCTATTAGCTAGCCTAGTATGATTGTTTTCCCCTTGTATCCTTTCTGGGCTAGCTTCAATGTGCTTGTTCATTGTTTCTGTGACTACTTGCTTATTTTTAGCTATATTATTGCTTTTATATCTTATATGCGCCCAGTCGACCTATCATACCTACTGGGTACCCGTTACTTTGCAATTGGTGCTTTATAAGTCGGTAATCTACCAACTTATTAAGCCTATATCCATGAATTATTGCTACATTTTGAATCTATTTAGAGGTTCTTATGGACTTTATTGATGTCTATGCAGGTACTTTGGATAGAAAAGGAAAAACAAGGATATGGACCCAAAAAGAGCCAAAAAGGAGCTAAGTGTGAAGAGTTGTGAAAAGCTGGAGAATCTGCCAGGAGGTGCGGTGGTCGTGCGACACGCACAAGCCAAGGTGCGATTCGCACCTTCTCCGCATGAAGCTGTAAAGATGACTGAAGATTCTGCTAAGGAGTGTGGTCGCCATGCGACGCGCACATCTCGTGGTACGAAATGCACCACCTTCACACAAAGCTTACCTATGCGGCTGAAGTCACTGGCCAATCTGAAGCAGGTGTGCGACATATGAACTGCACATCACCCAGAGGGAAATTTTGTCCTAAATTTATGTGATGATTTTGGAGCATATAAAAGGCAACTTTAGGCTTATTTTGTATATACAATTTTTAGCAGAGAATTTCAAATAGAAAACTTGAAGATATTTTTGGCTTGTAAACACTTTTCTCCATCTCCATTGAGAGAGAGTTTTCAATCCAATCTTTTGGTTAACAAATTGTGTGCCTAATTTGACTCTAGAACGTGAGAATCAACTACAATGGATAGGAAATTTATTTACCCAGCTGGTATATCTTCTCCCCATTCTATGAGTGGCTAATTTCTCTTATTTAGGGGTGTAATAATGATGGGTGCTTCGCTAATAGGTGTGGGTGTTGCTAATTCGCTTTAATAATTATTTATCTGATATGGGTCTAGTAATTTCACCATGATTTAATCTAATAATTTGTGGTTGCAAACATGAATTTACCTTACTTGGCTATATAATTGCTCGAGAGAGAATTTTGTAGTTGTGGATTTGAAATTGCTAGTGGGTACTTGGGAATCCACTTAGATTGGAGGCTAGACATAACTCCAATTGCGGAATCTCCCATTTAAGGGTCCGAGCTAGAAATAGGACGACCTCCCCAAGCAAATGTTGGTTGGTTATTTAGCACACCGAATGATGTTCTAACTGAAATCATCGGATATGTGGATGTTGATCGAGAGATAGCATTCCACACTTATGACCAATGCTCCCCGTGTCAATAGGTGAGAATTTAAGTGAATTAGTGACTACCCTATCCTATAGAGAATGCCCCATCAGAAATGAACCCCTAGTCATCTAGTTCTTATTGGTACACCCATCTCAATTTTATAGTTTTTATTTTAATTGAGTTAGTAGTGATAACTTTTCCAATTCCCCCATTTTATTGTTTTGGTTTTGTTGAATAATTACTCTCACTTTGAAATCTCCTCACATAATCTCTAATTAGTTAAATCAGGTCCCTTTGGTACGACCCCCGATATCCGTTGGGTTTATAAATGTGTTTTGACTAGGTAATTAATGTGACCTCCTAGTTGGAGAGCCATGATTTGAGCGTTCATAAAAAATGGCACCATTGCCGGGGACTTGAGTGTTAGCTAGTTTTTTATTGTTTTTGTGAAGTTAACTTTAGAGTTCTTGTTTTCTTTTACTTTTTGTTGTTTATGAGTGTTGATTGAGCAGGCCGGCTATGGAAGAAGATGAAGAGAATGAGAGCATTGGCGGCTTCGACAACACCAACGCTGCTGAGTCAATGATGCACGAAGGTGTAGGTGGAATCCGCACCTCCCACGATGGGAAATGGTATCTTCCATGTGACAAGCACCATGCTCCATTTGATTCAAATGAATGGGCTATTTAGTGGAGTTGCCCATGAGGATGCCAACCGGCATATTCGGAACTTCGTGGATATTTGACAACCATACATGATCCAAAATATCTCCCAAGAGTCCATCCGATTGCGCCTATTCCCTTTCTCTTTGACGGAGGAGGCCACGGCGTGGTTGGTAGAATTGACGGATGGATCCATCACATCTTGGGCCGAGTTGGTTGAGGCATTTACTTCAAGATTCTTTCCTCCATCTCGAATGATGAAGTTAAGAGATGAGATTACCCACTTAAGGAAGTTCCCGGACGAGCCTCATCATAAGGCTTGGCTACGATTCAAAAAGAAGCTTCTATTATGCCCAAACCATGAGTTGTCAAACAATGTGTTGCTCCAAAGCTTCTACCGGTCGTTGAACTCTATGAATAAATTGGTGGGTGATAATCTCGGAGGTGGTACGTTCATGGACCTTGAGTTTCACATTGCCTCAGAGTTATTAGAACGAATGACCAAGACCAATAAAGCTTGGCATACGAGAGAGGCAGAGGTGTCAACTTTGGGAACGCCCTCAACAATCTTGACAAATGAAATAAGGAGAAAAGACGAGGAGCGAGATGAAGCTTTGGCTAAAATGATGACACAGATTGACTTGATCGCCAAGCATGTGATGGGAGCTGGTGTTAAGAAGGTGAATGCAGTATGTACACTGGAGATTAAGGTGATTAATGTTGAGCTTATGACTGAGGTTGATGGTAAGCTATGCTATGTGTTGGAGGGTTCTCGCCTAGGGTATTATTTCCCATGGGAGGAGAATCAAGGTTGGATTATAGACAAAGCGAGGGATGGCAAATGGTGTGAAAGAGATAAGGATGGTGATGGCTTCAATCACAAGCTCAAATCCTTACATCCCCCCAAACAAATATGATTCTCTATACCAACCGAGCACAAGCAATCCCGCACAATCCAAGTTAGAGGACATGTTGACCTTGGTTCTTAAGAGGGTGGACACCTCAAACTCGGGAATAAGTGAGCTAAAGAGTGAGGTCTCTACACTTCACCAAACGGTGAGCTCCTATAGTGCCTCGGACAAACATCTTGAGGCCCAAATGACCCACCTATCAAGCAAAATGATCCCATGGATGAAGGGAATGCTGCCTAGAGACACCATCAATAACTCCAAAAATGAATGAGGATTGAGGTAGTATCGTCATGCCGCGATGTTAAATCAAGCGCTGCTTGGAAGGCAATCCAATTTTTTTGCTTTGTTTTTTGGTTACTGCTTGTTGTTTTTGATGTTTTGTAATGAATACATGGAATGGACATGGACAAAGGAAAATAAGGCAAAAATATGTCGTGCGGTGGACGGTGTGGACCACACAAGCAATTGTGCATGTCACATAGCCAACCGCACACCAAAATAGAAGGCCTGGAGGAAAAGTGAAAAATGGAGGTGACATGCGAGGGACTGTGCGGGTTGCACATGCTCAAATGTGTGTCTCACCTCCATCACACCAGAAAATAGATGCCTGGTTAAGCCCAAGAGAAAAAAAATGGACATATGCGATACGCCATGCGGTCTGCACCTTGCCTGGTGCGAATCGCATGTCGCGGTGCACAGGAGGTAAATCTGAATTTTTTATTGACCTAACCCATTGACCGACCCGACCCGGAGACGACCCAGCCGACTGTTCTTCTTCTTTTTCTTTTAAAACTACCTCTCTCTTTCTTCTTTTTCCACCATCTTTCTCCATAACTCTCAAAATCCTCCACCAAAATTCTCTCCAAAACCCTTAAACTCCCACAAATCCTTTTCCTCGTCTCACCCAATCTTCTCCACCACTTCTCCAAGTCGCCGCCGTCATTCTCTAAGAGGTCTTTCCCGATGATAGACGGGGTAGCTTCCATCTTAAGGGAATTCGTTGAGTCCTTTATTGTTCAAGGAAGTCTGAGTACCCGAAAGTTATGGTCATGAATCCCCTTTGCCCCCTTTGTTATTATTTGAGAAATTGTAGTACGAGCCATAGAGTTGGCCAATGAAGCTACTGTTTTGGTTGTTTCCCAACAATTTTTGAATTGAATTTTTATTCTGGACTAGGCGTATAAAAATATTGGATATGACATTCTCTAATTAGGTTCAGATGATAATATTGAAATGTGTTTAGTGTAGATTGTTATGATTTAGCTCTAAGTTTAAAATTTACTGAAATTGAGATTTAATTCGATTTTTGAGCCTTAAATAAATATAGCAATATGGTTGTTATCAGATTCGTATTCTTATAGGGATTATGTATTTGAACAGATTTTGACCGTTCATAAGTATTACGTAAGGGCAAGTTTGTTACTTGACACTTGGGCTTTGGTTTGAAGCAAGTAGAGATTTCTATTTTTTTTTGAAGTGTTAGTTTTATAGTATTGAATGAACTTAAGGGTAATGGGTAATGAGGGGGGCCCGTATAAATTAGATAACAAGCATTTATACGGGCACCGGCGCTATGCTATGGAGTAATTCTTATGAAAATTATTATCGGTTGATAAAATCTCATATGTTGTGATACAATTAAACTGTTGAGACTCATACATTATGTGAACTTGATTGTGATTGATAAACTCATTTATTGTACTTGATCATACACATTTATTCATACCAATCGTATTGTTGCATGATAATTATTGGTTGATATTGCCCACTGAGTTATTTAAAAAATTCATATTTTTATTAAGCCGATGAAAAATGATTTCAGCAAGTGACATCATGCAAAGCAGATAGGAAATGGTTTTGGTGAGTGATACTGTGATTATTTAAGAAATTCAGGTTCTTATTATACCGATGAAAAATGGTTCCGGAGGATTTTATTATGCCGATGAAAAATAGTTTCGGCGAATTTTATTATGCCGATGCGAAATGGTTCTGGTGGGTTCTATTGTGCCGATGGAAAATAGTTTCAGCGGGTATATAACAGTTTATTTTTGTCCAGTGCATTATATTTCGTCTGCATTGCACTCCATATTGAATTGTTCTAGATACATGCCTTACTTATTGTGTTGTGGTGACTTATATTTTGGTAAAATTATACTTGTGAAAAAGAAAACTTTTAAATACATGTCGTTATCGCCTCTAGAAGGAATTAGTAATCAATGCTTGCTGAGTACACGTGTTTTCCGTACTCACTCTATACTTGCTGCACATTTTGGATGCATGAACTGAGTCAGGTACTAGGAATACGTGACTTATTGCTTGCGCTCGAGGCATTGCAGTTAGGAATTCTTATGAAAATTATTATCGGTTGATAAAATCTCATATGTTGTGATACAATTAAACTGTTGAGACTCATGGATTATGTGAACTTGATTGTGATTGATAAACTCATTTATTGTACTTGATCATACACATTTATTCATACCAATCGTATTGTTGCATGATAATTATTGGTTGATATTGCCCACTGAGTTATTTAAAAAATTCATATTTTTATTAAGCCGATGAAAAATGATTTCAGCAAGTGACATCATGCAAAGCAGATAGGAAATGGTTTTGGTGAGTGATACTGTGATTATTTATGAAATTCAGGTTCTTATTATACCGATGAAAAATGGTTCCGGAGGATTTTATTATGCCGATGAAAAATGGTTTCGGCAAATTTTATTATGCCGATGCGAAATGGTTCTGGTGGGTTCTATTGTGCCGATGGAAAATAGTTTCAGCGGGTATATAACAGTTTATTTTTGTCCAGTGCATTACATTTCATCTGCATTGCACTCCATATTGAATTGTTCTAGATACATGCCTTACTTATTGTGTTGTGGTGACTTATATTTTGGTAAAATTATATTTGTGAAAAAGAAAACTTTTAAATACATGTCGTTATCGCCTCTAGAAGGAATTAGTAATCAATGCTTGCTGAGTACACGTGTTTTCCGTACTCACTCTATACTTGCTGCACATTTTGGATGCATGAACTGAGTCAGGTACTAGGAATACGTGACTTATTGCTTGCGCTCGAGGCATTGCAGTTAGGATTAAGGGTGAGCTGCTTTTTCTTCGGCAGTACTGGATTCTAGAGATTCTTTATGTTTTCTGTCTTACTTTCTTCTAGACAGTTGTTTAATTTTTACAGACTTGTTTCATATTCGTAGATGCTCTTGTACCGGTGTCACCAAGTTTTGGGGTAGTTTGGATTGAACTTGTTATTTCTACATTTATAAGAGTTGTTTGTTACTTTTACATTACTTTCGCATTATATTTATTGTTAAATGGTTAGTAATGGAATTAAAGGGATTTGCCTACGGGGATGGTGGGTGTCCTCACGGCCTAATTAGATTTTGGATTGTGGCACTATGTGTCTAAAGTAATGAATTTAAATGAACTTGATATCATTATGTTGGATCAAACTCTATATATATGTCTATCGGGGCTTACATTGTGTGCATGTAAAAAGCTAAGCTTTGGACATCAACTACATTTTATGCAATAAGAAATATCATTTTAAATATTTTGTAATGTTTATACACATATAAGTTTGACATACATTAAAGTTTATTCAAGTAGTCAACTAATTTTTTTATTTCTAATTGATTTTTATTTTAAAATATAAAATATTTTATTGTGTAATTACGTTGGTAAAATCAAGCAGGGCACATGAATTACAATGTAGGGTGTGTTCAGTATGAAAGTAAATGTATTCAAGAAAAATAAGTGAGTTTTTTTTTTTTTTTTTGGTATGTAAGCTAACAATATTATCCTAAAAGGATTTTTATAAAATCTAGACAAATAATATGGGATGTGGCGCTAGGTTGGTGGGGTGTAGAGTGGTGGGGATGAACAGATACGGGGTGGGGTGAAGATGAGGTGTGCTGAAAGATGAGATGACACAATCAATCTGGAAGGCCATATATTATAGGGTACATGATCGACATTCAATGTCAATATCATATATTTGTATAGGGTTTACATGTCTCATACATTTTTTACAAGGCACGTGGGACTACCTAGGTGAGAGTCATCAATTACAAATACATTCCCTAGATTAAAAGTCGGATTTGTTTCCTAGTATAATTAAGTTTCAATCTTAAAAAAATCTAAAGAGTATTAATTCTTCATTTGAATTGAATTATGGTGCTCAGAATAAGAAAGCCCAGAATAATTAAATTGACACTTACGAAAAATATATCCACTTAGGTAAATATTAAAAAAACATTATTACTATCACCTAGCTAGTCCCCCATGTCTTGCACAAGATTTTATTAAATTCGTGTTTTTCCTACACACTAGTTCTGGGCACGTGCATTACACGTATATTCATATTAATTAGTATACTTATTTTAAAAATGAAATTCATATTACTAGAATGTGTACACTAAAATCCATACGATATTATAGGCAAAGAAACCAACAAATATTATGAAAGAAAAATGACCATGTGATAAATATTTGATATTTTACATTTTGAATCTAAAGGCTAGTAACAGAATAAAAATAGATCAAAAAATATGTAATTACAAATTACAGTAATTGTTAAGGAAAAAGGTACGAAAGAAAACTTGTGCTGATCTAGGAGATATTAGGATAGATGCAATGGAGTCTAATGTCGTTGCCAATTGACTTCTCTTTTCAAGGAAATCACCAAAACATCTCTTTTTTAACTGCAAAATTATTACTTTTTTGGTAAAAATCTATCTTAATTAGATGAAAGATAATTAATTAAGTTGGAGAAGTGTAACATAAATTTTATGTAAAAAATTATAGGAAATTGAATGGAAGGGAGTGAATGAGGGAAAAAGGTCTCTCAAGGGTCTTTTACTAATCATTTTTAAAAAAAAAATCAAAAGCGGCCAAAGAGGCCTTATATTAAAGAAACAAAATCTGCTAAATACAGGCCCAAATGAACCGGGTCAGGTCCAAAGAAATAAATAACAAAGAATGGGTATACCAAAAGAGGAAAAAACAGAGAAGTTGGTAGAATTAGGAGAGCGGTCCTCGTCCTGCTTTAAGACCTAGAAATCCGCCGGAGTTAAGCTGAAAGTCAAGGTTCTGCCAGGTGCATATGAGCTGGAGCAGGTGTTGTACGAGGTAAGGATCATAGACTTTCACACAGTAGCTCAATAATAGAACCAAATCTGCCGAGGAAGATGAAGGGTTGAGAGAGGAGAGACATATCCATGGTCGATCTCATCCCGCAATGTCATCAAATCTCTATGAGCTCCGACCGGCAAGACAGACGTATTGATGAGGTTAGTTCAATCTCTAATATTAACCTATTATCTTCATCTTTAGATTTGATTCATAATCACTCATAAGTTACTGGTGAAAACGGTATGAAACTTGTTAGTCAATGGAGCTTCTGAATCAAATTGGGAGTGGAACGAAGCAACCAAGGTGAATTTTTTAGTCTAATCTGTTCTTGTTTAATCATCACAAGTTATTTGCTCATTACATTAATCTCATCCCTTTTTCCAACATCTCGATGGGTTGAGCCTAGCAAGAGGTTAATACTACCATCTGAGATGAGGTAAGAGGGAATTAATTAACTCTTGTAACAGGTTTTCTTCTTTGTTGGACATGCTCTTTTGTCCAAGTCTTTGCATCAACAGTGAAGTGGAGTAGATGCCCTACTAATCTCGGTTGTTTATCGAAGACTACCCAATAAATCTCATAGGTGCAGATAATCAAACCTCTAGAAATAACTTTAGATTAGAGATAATCTATTTAACTTGTACTGTGTTGATAAAAAAATAACTTGGATAGCTTAGGTTGGCTTGTTTAGGGATGGTATATGATTTGTTGCTTCACTTTTGCCTTAGGAATAGCTTCTTCTTTTGTTTGGAGATCCTTGCTTGTCTAGATTTAGGATCCTCTTACCAATGCTAGGGAAATCTTGGAACTGGTTTATATGATAATCACCGGCAAAATAGAAAACAAGATTAGCAAAAAAATTAGCAAGAGTATTACCCTCCTTAAAAGAGTATTGTACTCTTATTGATATAGAACCCTTTATATTGTTGATATAATCCACTTCCATTGCTATGCTCCAAGCAATCTTCCATTCACCTAGTAGAATCTGAAAAAGAGTTAAAGAATCTGACTCTATGATAACATGGTTAAGGTGGTTGTCTATACAATAGACCAACCCTTGTCTGATGGCTCTTACTTTCGCCACAATGTTAGAGGAGTCTTGAAGTTTTATTCCTTTAGCTACCACAAAGTCCCCTCCTGAATTTCTAATATAGAATGCTGCTGAGCTGGGTCCAGGGTTGCCCCTAGAAACACCATATGTGTTGTATTTTATCCAGTGCACAGGTGGTGGTAGCAACCTAAAAATCTGGAAACTGATTCCTTGGTCTTATGTTCTCCGGTGCCTCAATCATCTGAGGCCAATTCTTGTCTTCATAGTGTAATCCCAGACTGCTCTTTAATAATTTCCTCAAGGTTTCTGTGACTTCCCAGATTATCTTTACAATAGAGTATTTGCCACCATGTATTACTGTGTTCCTTCTCTTTCAAAGGAACCGCAATATCACAATAGGAACCACCTGATAGAACACCTTAATCTGATTGTTGTTAGACCAATTCCACCATTGCCTGATGTTTTGCTTGAGATTGGGCAAAGGATTAAAACCTGCAGCTCTAGAAAAGTGATGCCAAGTGGCTTGAGCAATCAGTCCTTTCAAAAAATGATGTGGAATACTTTCAACCTCTCTAACTTCACAACACTTACACAGTTGAGAGGTATTAGGGTTCCAAGAGTGCATTATTTGTGCTACTGGGAGCTTACCTTTCCAAATTCTCCAAGCAAGGAGAGAGAATTTGAAAGAAAGATGCTTACACAATAGTCTCTTCAGATTTTCACTAATCTCTTCCTTTTGTCTCAACAGCTCCCAAACATTCTTTACACTAAAGTTCCATGTGCTAGTGGTAGTCCACCAAGGTTTATCCCCTTCATTTGTAAGCTTGCTATGACTCATGTTATATCTGATGTGTGCAACTACATAGTCTGGGACATGTTTCTCCATTTCTTCATAGTTCCATCCTTCTGTTGTGAGGAATTCTTCCACATCCTTCATTACATGAAAGGATTGGATTTCTGAGGGGTGTTTGAAATGGGGACCTAGGTTTGTCCATTTTTCAAACCATATGCTATATGTACCTCCTTTAGGTTCCCACAATATTTTCTGCTCCAGTTTATCTCTATCTGCCAGCATGTGCTTCCAGACCTGGGATCCTCCTTTCCAATCTATAAGAGCTAGAATTTTCTTCTTACAATATTTGTTCTAGAGAAAATTGCATAAAATATTGTTTTGGGTTGTGAATTTCCACTATAGATTGGCCTAAAGGGCTTGTGAAACTTCAAACATTGACTTAAAAACTAGGACACCCTCTTGCTTTGGCAGGCACACTTTTTTCCAGGCTGACCAGTGCTTGCTTTTCCCTGATTCCTTGTTACTCCAAAAAAATTTAGCAAAAAATTTGTGAAGATTTTTCATGACGAAATCAGAAGGGACTAAGGCTGACAGAATGTAGACAGGAGTGCTTTGCAAAACACTAGAGATGAGAACTTCCTTACCCCCATAGACAACATCTTACCCTTCTATGACTGTAACTTGCTTTTTACTTTATCAATTAATTCTACATAGTGCTCTTTCCTCTTTCTTGTATGAGTGATGGGACAGCCCAGTTACTTCATAGGGAAGGAGCCCCTATTCATTCCTAGGCACTGATGAACCATTTCTGAGTTGCTAGTGGTTGCATTTCTGTGCATGTAGTAGAAGCTATTTTCCAAGTTAACTTTTTGACCAGATTGCTTCTTATAATCTTTTAAGATAGCCATAATCATCTTCAAAGAGATTTCATTAGCAGAAGAGAAAATAATTATGTCATCAGCATAGGCAAGGTGATTCAAGTTTGGGCTCCATTTAGGCATCCCATAACTAATGAAGTGGTCATTGTTGAATAAGTGGTTGAGGGCTCTAGTGAGAACTTCAGCAGTTATGATGAAAAGAGAAGGGGAAAAAGGGTCACCCTGCTTCACTCCTCTAGCTGAGTGAAATAAACCATGTGAAACTCCATTAATCAACACAAAATAGTAATTGTTAGACACCAGCCTCCACATCATGTCTATAAACCTGTTGGAGAAACCCAACTTCCTTAGGACCTTCATTAGGAAAAACTAGGAAATCCTGTCATATGCTTTAGTCATGTCCAGTTTGATAACAACATTAGCCGGCTTACCCCTCTTACCAATATCAGATACAAGTTTTTGAGTGAGAAGAATATTTTTTCTATAATACTCCCCCCTTGACAAACCCTGACTGATTAGGAGAGATGATCTTTTGTAATAGGCTCTCAATTCTATTATGGATGATTCTTGATAGAATTTTATCCACAAAATTGCTCAAGCTAATTGATCTCAAATCAGAGAAAGTATTAATAATGTTTTTCTTAGGGATGAGAACCAAGTTAATATGGGTAATTGATTTGGGTAGGGAGTTACCAGCAAAGAAATCAAGAGCCATTCTCACGATATCAGGACCTACTATTTCCTAGCATTATTGGGAGAATCTTACTATAAGTTCATCTGGGCCACAAGCACTATCACCATTGAGGATAAACACAGGTTGGTTAACCTCTTCTTGAGTTTGGATTTCTCCCAGTCTCTCATTATCTTCTGGTAGGATCAGCTCTGGGATGTGTGATAGTAAACAGAAATCTGTGGAGTCTTTTTCTTGTGTAAATTGGGATTGATAGAAGGTATTTACAGCAGTTGCTATCTCCTCCTGATTATCCATCCACTCCTCTTGTTGATTCTGATTTTTGTTCAATTTCAGTCTTTGCCTTCTTCCTTTCACCACACTATGAAAAAATCTTGTGTGCCTGTCCCCATTTTCAAATCACTCATATCTTGCCTTTTGATGCCAATAGGATTCCTCCAGGGCAAGGTATTTATTGTTTTTTGCCTTGACCCTTTTCATGATCTCTCTATTCCCAGCAGTAGGATTTTCATCAAACAACTGTTCTTTATTCTTTTGCAATGTGTTCCCTGATTATGAGTTGCTGAAAGATATCACCATAGGTCTCTCTACTCCACAAAGTCAGGACGTTTTTGATCTTTTTGATTTTTTTCTTAAAGTCCAAGAAAGGGCTGGCAGTGGCTTCAGAGTCCCGATTAAGCCTAACAACTTCTTTAAAGGACTGACTAGAGGTCCAAAAGTTAAGAAACTTGAAAGGTCTGCTATATTAGGTGACCACATTCTGACAGGAAATAAACATATGAGCATGGTCCGACCTATTCCTGGGTGTGTGTTCCACCTCAGAGTGGGGAAATGACTCCTGGAATCTAGCATTCATTAGAGTTATGTCCAACCTTTCAAATAGGCAATCATCCCCTGTTGTACCATTCCACCAAGTAAAAGGGCTACCTTGAAAGGGAATTTGAGCAAGATTAGAGGATTCTATAAATGACCTAAAGTCATCAGTTTTAGCATCTGTGACAGGGAGCCCTCCTATCTTCTCTTCCCCATTTAATACCACATTGAAGTCACCAGTGATCAACCAAGGATGGTTCAAAACCTGTGAGATATTGGTGATCAATCAAGTCACCACTGCACAATGACAAATAAATACTAAATACATAACAAAGCAATAAAATAAAAATGACTATAACTTTATTCATCCATTGAACATGGTGAATTTCATTATTAACTCCAATTACGAAAAATTTTGTAGTGCACCTGCACAAAAACGAAGACAAAAGAGAGAAGGATTCATCTATTTTGTAATATGAAATTTTAGATCTTTTGACATAATCTTTGCTCAAATGAATAATACAGTATAAGTATATTAAAAAGCTCATCCGACCATCTGTACAAAATTTATCATATGTCTAATCCCCATATATACACAATAAAAATAAGGATCAGCTAATCAAAGAAACTAGTTAAAAGCCTACCTAAACATTGAGAAGATCCTTTTTAATCCTAATCTCCTAAACTTTGATTCATAACTTTTATTATTGGCTTCTTTGCTCCATATGTATTTTATAAATCATTCCTAGAATATTTTGATAACTATAAAAGAAGATACATAATGAAGACAATTTTAAGAACGGGGGAGAAGAGAGATTTTGAAATGATTTAAACCTTTTTCTTTCTTATTATATAGATTTTAAAATGATGTTTCATATGCCATACCATCAAGAATCACACTAAATTATTAATTATGGTCCTTCCAAATTACGAGAATCATAAGTTCTTATATTTTTTATGTCCATATACATGGCATTATGAAATGATTCAGCAGCTCAATAAGTTTATTAGAGTGTATTTATATTTTTGAACAAAAATATTATCGGATTATATAATGTATATCCTCAATAACTATTAATGTAATGACCCTTCCGGTCATTTTCACGTTTATGTTTTGAAGTCAAGCAAATCGACAAAAGATATCGTAAGACCTTTAACAAATTTTTTGAACTTTGGGTCAAATGTGTCAGGGCTTTTCTCTCAATATATAAAGAGTTAGAAGTCCCCCGAAATACCAAATCGAAGGTCTACGAGTCTAGTTTTCAACGCACAAAACCTCACGTCCAACTGATCTCGGAGTAAAGAGTTATGACTGCTTTACCGCGGACTGTCTGGCAGAAAATGAGTTGCGAACCGGGTCGCGAACCGGGTCGGATTAAGCGCGATTTAAGCCTCGACGTCACGTTTTAAAATGCCATTTCAGTTCCGAAACAGTTATAAAAAATAAGGGAGGATCCCGAGAGAATTCTTGAGTATCGAAATCGTGCGTAGGCGAATTACGAGCCTAAACTTAAGAACTTTATTAGCATCGTGCGTGTATTTGAAATATTTATTTAAAAGTTGAATTTTGGTAAAAATTATATTATTATTTCCTTTCCAAAATATTTTAAAGGTTTATGAAAAAAATATTTGATACGATATAAGTGTATACGTATTTATTTTATAAGGTTTTTATACTCCGTAATATTTTAACGGAGATAGTAAATTTAATTATGTTGAAAATTATTATTATAATATAGTGGGTTTTGTTGGAAATGATTTTCTATTAATTATGGTATATTTAAAATATTATATTTATTATACCACGAATTTATGCAATACCCGAATATATACGTATTGGGGAATAAATATCTTGGTGCCACCTCTACCTCCACGTGGAAGTGGAGGGAGTGGACACCATAACCTTACCTAAGCGGTGGCAGCATTGCTTTAATGTTGGCAAATTCAACATTACATATACATGCAAAGCTGCCAAACTTTCAAAGTTTGGCAGCATTTAAATCCCATTTCTATTTTACAAAAGTGACGTTGCAGCAGCAAAAGCCAC
Source organism: Jaltomata sinuosa (assembly GCA_003996215.1). NCBI lineage: Eukaryota > Viridiplantae > Streptophyta > Magnoliopsida > Solanales > Solanaceae > Jaltomata > Jaltomata sinuosa. The sequence continues at coordinate 159,708 of QJPP01001742.1, read as the reverse complement.
TTTCTATATACGTATACGGAGAGAATTAGGTGGAACTAGATATATTTTGACGTTGTGTTTAATTTTGGGAAGGAAATCAATTATCTACGTCAAGTTATTCCGTCCCAAATCCGAATCCGATTCCGATTTAGTTTTGGATTTTCTCGGAGTGGTTCGAGCTTGGACATCGTTGTTCCAGCAGCTGGTCGTCGGACGACATGTAGGTTACGCTTTATTTTCCCTAGACTCCGTATATATAAAATAAAATTGTATTAATGGGCATCCTTGGGTTGGTTTATTAGGTTGGTACCACAGACCTTGACCGCTTTATTCATATCCGACTACTTTTATTCCTCCGTTGTTTGTAGTATTTGCCGTTATATTTTATTTACCCTTGTGGTCCTGTGAGGCCTTATTGACTCTGGAACATAGAAGGTGGGAATTTGGGAATGTCCGCGAGTCCCGGGCATAGAAATATCCTTCTAGGCTGGTTATGCTTGCTGAGTAGCTGTGGGTCTGTGCAGGGTCGATAGGTTGATTGTGAGCTGCGGGGCAGCTATTGTGTGTGATCATACCATTTCCATGCATATAAAGAGGTTTTATCCAGGTTTTACTGTGGTTTTGGCTTCGGGCCTACTGGCACTGTTTTCTAAACCTTGCATGGCCCGGGGGGCCCGTTTTTGATGGAAATGATTTGGAAATGATTGATTTCACTTGTGGAGATTTTTGGGCAAGAAAGTAAAATTATGTTTAAAATCATCAGTTTTATGATTATCGCTAGACTCGGCAGGGCCGGGGTGCTAGTCGAGTTTTCTTGTTACTTGAGATGATTTTAGCCTCGGTTGGACCGAGCACCTGAGATGACTTTTACTGTTTAGACCCGGCTATGCCCGGGCACCCTTGGAGGGGTTTTTGAGATATTTTCCTACCATTTTTAGTCCTGGACAGGGTCTGGGCATGCATATTCGAGACTGGTTCTATATCTTGATATTGAGACTGGGACTCTATCTTGATACATGTTCTGATTCTGAGTTTTGGTATGGGGTCGAGGACCTCCATGGACCTTGCTATCCGGGCCAGGGGCTACGGGCGGCGTGTGCCGGAAGAGGGGTATACGGGGGAGTAGAGGTATACGGGCAGAGTCCTTCCATGGAACCTACCTGCTGGGCCGGATCGGCGCCGGAGGAGGTACATACAGAGATACTTTGGCACTTGAGATCTTCATGCATCATATCATTCATGGTTCGAGGTTCCACCCTTGTTTGCTGTTTGCTGATTGCACGCTCCGGTAGTATGGGATGCCGGAGGGTTTGTTTTCACTTGTTTGTGTTCCTCGGTTGTATGGGCGGCCGAGGGACTGTAGGTAGACTTTTGTTATTTACTTACAGGGTTGTTCTCTATTATGGATAAGTATGAGATTGGTACTGCTAGGGTGTTAGGTTCTGGATTTGAGGTTGATATGATTAGTTGAGTATTGATTCATGTCTTGAGCATGCCTATTATTATTCTTTCTCCCTTCCTCTTACACTTGAGGTTACCGGTATACCGTCCATTCCGTAAACTTATTTTGTATACACTGTTGTTGCAAGGATTCCAGGTGCGTTGTTTCTTACTTTCACCTGTGTCTTTGGTGTGTATATTCTGCTTACTAGCCTCATCTGTGGTTCTGTGATTTCCCTCTGGCTAGTTCCTGTGTACCTTTCGTTGATTTCTGTGACTACTTGCTTCTATTCTGTCTATTACTGCTCTTTTATCTTATATGTGCCCAGTCGGCCTATGATACCTACTGGGTACCTTATGCTTCGCATTTGGTGCTCACCCCTACCCCCTGCCTCTTTGGGTGCAGATCCTAGCGGGGGCCATCGCCGTTAGACCGTTGTGATTCGTGCTTGGAGATCTGTTGGAGACTACTTCAGGCTGAGGGTGAGCTCTTGGCGATCGGAGCTTAGCTTTAGTTTATCTTTTGCTGCATGTACTCTATTTCCATTCAGAGACATCTGTATATATAGTTTTGGTTTACTTGTACTCCATGTATGTAGTTTGGCTCTGTACTATGATACCAGGTCTTGGGGTTTGGTTTAGTTTTCGCATTTGTATATATTTACATTCATATTATCTATTTTATTCATCTTGTTCTCTTATTTGTTAGATAGTAGCCCATTACTAGCTGTTCTGGGCTACAGGGATTGGTTCACCTACCGGGGGTTGTAGGTGCCATCATGACCGAGAAATCGGGTCGTGACACCATACCTTTTACTTGATATTGTCATAATATTTATATATTGTTTATCTGAAAACTGGCTGATGATCCTACCAGTACACAGTGGCGGTGTACTGATACTGCACTTGCTTTCCTTTTGGTGAGTACAGAAAATCTTCCAGTGGCTGAGATGCGACCTCATCTATAGCACCGACAATTTCTGACTTCAAGGGTGAGCTGCTTGATCAAGCTACCTTGGATTTATCTCTAGAGTTTCAGCCCACTTGTTTCAGGTTTAAAACTACTTCTGTATTTCCTTTGGAGTTGAATCCCCGTATTCTAGATATTGGTAGTAATGTTTGGTACTGCGACTTTCAGTTTCTAGGAGGATTTTCCGCAGGATAATATTAATGCTATAGTTTTTACTTATTAAATTGCTAGTTTACTTCTGTTTTGCTGGTTTTAGGCTGTTAGTCTAGGCAAAGGGTTGAACTCTATTGGTTCGATCATCCGGGGGTTGGGTGGGTGTCACTCACGACGGTCTGGGTCGTGACAGCTTTAGACCTTCCTCCATATCGGATAAAATTAATACAAGTCACTAGATTTAATTTCTAATTTTGATAATCTATATTATCTCTCCCTAACTGAGTAATATATGATTGGATCAATGAATTTAGAGATAGTGATATTCACTTGGTTTGAATTAACAATATACTCTCTATTTGGGTTAGCTCTTGTTTTAATTTCTTAGAGTGAATATCTCACATCACATATTTATGTTGCATGAATAGTACCTTTTTCCCAAAGAAATTTACTATTCAAGATGCGTGGATACTAATGTGGTGTGTTTTGAATTTTAATATTAAATAATTATATAAATATGTTATTTTTCTGAAAATAGTATTGAGATTATTTAAATAGGTTTTAAAATTTTGTTCTTTGTTCTTGATTCATGTACATTAGTATGTTAATAGTATGTGATACGAATTATTGAAGAAAAAAAATTAAATCTTATTTTTGGCCAAATAACATTTTCAATCGAATTGATCATGATTTTGGAATTAAAAAAAAAGGACTCTGATTGATCTGAAATTCGGTAGGTTCATCATTAATGGCCTAGTTAGAAATTTATGTCATTTTTGACGATTTGGGCCGTTTAGATGGATTTTTGGTCATTTTTGGTGATAGAGATTCTTTTCATCATCACCAAGATTAAATAGTAGTGAAGTATTAAGTTCATGTGCTGACTTAGACCTTCCTCCATATCGGATGAAATTAATACAAGTCACTATGTATTTAATCGCTAGTTTTGATAATTTATATTAACTCTCCTAAACTGAGTAATATATGATTGGATCAATGAAACTAGAGTTAATTTTCACTTGACTTAAACTAACAGTGGACTCTCCCTCTGAGTTAGATCTGTAAAAGTTCATGGAGTGAATAATCAGTCATTGTATATGTGTATTGCATCGATAGTTCTCCAATCCCATCGATTGGCTATTCAAGATGCATGAATACATATGTACTTAATGAGCCCTGAATTTTATTATTCAGGTTATTCGATATATTATGATCTATTTAATATGTTATCTCAAGGTTTCAATAGACTTTATTGGTCCACTTATTACTGTTTAACAATTTTTGTCAGAAATAAGACGTTAACCCAAATAATACATTGTATATGTGCCTCATGTTAGAAAGAATTTAATTTTAGTTTCTAACTAATTAAGAGATGGATACTTAATTTATTTTTCTTGTAACTCTTGAGTTATTGAGTTTGATAAATATTTTATCTCTTGTTGTGCATTAATTCATTGACTCTAAATTATTACTATCTCTCATAAATTAAAAAATATTAATCTATCTCAAAAGAGAAAATATTCTTTAGAATTGAATGAAACTTATCTGTACGCTAGCGGCTATGTTATTTCTTTTTCTAGATAGGACTTTTAGGTTGGTCAATGTGATGGACTTCAAAGTTCAGTGAAAGTGAAGACACTACCAACTTGTGAGTCTTATTAAGAAGGAGAAAAAAATAACTAAGAGACCTTTCCTCTTAGTATAACAAAGAGGTAGTGATAAGTTAGAAATAGTCCATTTTGATTTGTGTAGAAAAATGAACATTCAGTCAAGAGGTGATTTTGAGTATTACGGAACACTCCCTAAAGACTACTCATGATATGAATATATTTATTTGATGTTTCATAAGTCTGAATGTCTTGATAAACTTAAGATATTTAAGACAGAAATAAAAAAGTATCATGAGAAATATATTAAGTCATTGCGATCTGATCGTAATGGCGAATACTTCTTTGCAGAGTCCATTAATCACTTATCTGATAGAGTAATTATATTTCAATTGTTTACACCTGATACGCTATAATAGATTGGTGTAAAAGAGAAAAGATATAGACTCTTACGGAGATGATAAGATTAATGATTGACTTATTCATAGTTGTTTCTTTTTCATTTTGCGATATGTCTTAAGAACTGCATATTACATTCTGAATTTAGTTTCTTCCAAGTTAGTATCTTTGACAACTATAGAACTGTAGATTTGACGTAAGTCTAGTCAGTAAAAAGTTCAGATATAGAATTATCCAGTACATATACTGAAAAGGAGGAACAGACAAATTGATATTAAGAACGTATATGCTTATTGGATATCCAAAAAGAATGAAAGAAGGTTTATTTTAACATCCTAAAAAAATAAGATAATTGTTAACACAATTGTCGATTTTCTAGAAAAGGACTTTTTAATAAACTACGTTCCTAGAAGTAAACTAGCTTTACAGGAACTGATGAAAGAAATAACAAATGAGTCAGCTAAAAAAATTAGATGCTCAAGAACATCAATCGACATGTCAGAATTGACGTTCCATTGCATTTAAGTAGTGAAAGAAACGTTAATAGATATAGAACACTATCTGAGTGAGAATGATGTGAGCATAGAACACTACATGAAGAAGTCATTAGTATTTCAATACCGAAAATTTTTGTAAAAAATATTAAGACTCTAGAACATGAAAGTGTGATTATAGCATTATTACTTAGTCGTAGTGGGAGAATTATAACAGAGATCGATTTGTTACGTATTTTTGAGAGAGTTTTACACTCATGGAGTATTTCATGATAGGATACTTGAAAATCTAGTACCAAATCGATCAGTTACGACGAAGCACTACTAGACAGTTGCATAAGAAAATAACTTGGTAAGATCCTTTTGATAAGTAATATAAGAGGATTATCTGTGAAAGTTGTAGATGCATAGTTAAGAGTCTAAGTGAGAGATTGTCAATGTATATACTATTAATTATGTATTAAGACATAGTATTCTATCCATTGTCAAAGGTGAAACGTCAAAGTGGAAAATCGTTAAGGTATATACTATTAACCATACGTTTAGATATAGTATATTGTAACAATTATGATGGTTAAAAGTCTAAGTGGGAGATTGTTAGGATATATACTATTAATCATGCGTTTAGATATAGTATATTATAACAATTGTGATGGTTAAAAGTCTAAGTGGGAGATTGTTAGGATATATACTATTAACCATGCGTTTAGATATAGTATATTATAACAATTGTTATGGTTAAAAGTCTAAGTGGGAGATTGTTGGGATATATACTATTAACCATGATAGATATATACTATGATCATGTGTTTAGATATAGTAATTATTATAGAATAATAATTAAATCAATTTTAATAAAAGATTTAATAGATCATGTATTCGTTTATGTATCAGTTTACTTATATAGTAGATAATTTAGTGTATAGAGTTTTAGCTTATACACAGAGGATTAAATCATCCGTTCTTATAAGTATAAAGATTTTTGTTCACAATCTAGGATGGAAATTGGACAAGCCATCGGTATGATTGTAGCACAAAATTAAATGTAATTTATCTTGATTATGGGAACGGTATAGTTCCGACTTCTTGTGCTAGTACATTTTGTATGTATTGAACGGGATCGAGCAGAGATAGATGTTTTAGACTGACTGGCGAAAACATATTCTCTACAATATTAAATGTACTTATATTTTCAATCTTGATATAACTATTATGAGCTGTATATATTAATTATCATTTTGATTTATTAAAAGGTGAGATCCTGAGATGGATCAATATGCCTAGTAGATTGGATGATAATAATATATATTGGTGAAATAATAAGTTAATTGATAGAATCTTTGTCTCGGTATAGAGATTGATGATATGCCTCTTTGAGAAGCTTATAAGTTTTTACTGTGTCAAATCTTGCAAGTGAATTTTATGAATCCGACACATGAAATAAGTTAAGCAGTGTTCAAAAGGAAATTAATCATTAGATTGAATTCGTCAGTAATTTAATTTATTTATTAGTATCTGTAATCTTAACATGGAGAATTACATAAGTGTTTAATGGAGAATTTCACAATATAAATAGAGGAGTGCAATTACAAATTTCTAGTGGAATGATTTGTAATTTATTATGGTAAGAATAATTCAAATCAGAATTTTGAATTATTTCCATAATAGGGAGCCTCGGTAATTAATTTTGTGGTCCCTGTAGTGCCCATATTTAACTAGAACTCAGAATCCTATTTTCTAGGGAAAAGGGAAGAAAACAGGCGTTTCTTTTCTTGTTAGAAAACAAACGGGTTTTTGTTCTCCTTTTTGGACTAGGAAAAGTATCTCTATAAATAGGGATTCTACTAACCTAGAAAGTCGATCAGTTTTCTATGCGATACTTGCCCACCCAAGTATTGAGAGAGTTCGGCTGTGAATTTGGGATCACTGTAGAAGACTGCGGAATCGGAGTCGGACCTGCAGACTTGCTTGATGATATGTGTTCACGCTTCAAGAGGTATTTATCGAATTAAATTTCAGCGAGTTTATATGATCTAGCATAATCGAATGTGTTCTAGCATAAACTATGTGTTATCTATTATTCATGTAAACAGTATGTTTCTGAAATGCTTCCGTTGTGCATATGGTTTCCAACACCAGTTAAAGAAAGAATAAATAACTAGAGAAAGGTAACGAGAAATAATTTGAGTAATAATTTAATGACGATTCAGAATACAAATATTCAAGGCAGAAAGAAGAGAAGAAATTAAATTTGACAAAAAGAAAATAACTGTATAACTTGAATACAACTTATTTTTGTGATTTGAAAAATAAAGCTTTACATGTAATTTGTAAATTAAGAAAATATATAAATTATCTAATAACCCCAAATATATACGTACGACATTAACACTCAAAAGAAAGAGAGATTGACATGATTGCTTTTAACAAAAGGTTTAAAGTATTCAAATAATTCACACAAGTATGAAAAACTAGGATATAAAAATCAAAAGGGCAAAGGATAGAGAAACTAACCTCATTCCTTTCAAACAAAATGTTTATGGCATTAGGATGACATAAAATATAATAATAAAATAAAACTAATCTACACACACAATTATGTATCCAGGAACATAATGATTGTTAAGACTAAAAGACTAACCTAGTTGGCGAAGTGTTGAATTAATAAATAATACCTTTGATTTTCTCCTTCTGCATAGTGTGTTCTAACTGGGCCCATGAATTATAAAATCTCGTGAAATAACATAAATGGTTAGTAAAGCGTATGTCATCTTAATTTTGGTGAAAAATATAATGTAAGAGACTAAAATAAATAATAATATAACAACACATACAGTTAAGGTTAAGAGAGTGGGATCAAGGTATGACGAGACTGAAAATGGATCCAATGCGATGTTACTCTCTTTATTCTAATTTTTATGTTCAACTCTCTTATACGTCTTAAGACAAGAAGAAAGAAATTCTTAAAGAAATAGTTCAAGAGTACTAAATAAAATAATTCAACATTTTAAAATCAAGCAAAGCTTAAAAATATTTGATGTTTAGATTGTATACAAATACGTCGAACGTTTAATACAATAGTAAAAAATTGTCAAGTCTTTGAGATTTTAAAAACAAAGTGACTTATAAAATTAGAAAAGAAGGGAGTAACGATTTGCTTTATTTTTATAAAGCTATATACACGCTTCATACAAGAATTTTAGCTATAGCCTGCCTTTTTTATCATATCCCAAAATATACCTAGCCCTGCTTAGAGTGACGATTCCACCTGAATATTGCTTCACGCATTGACTCCTCCACTCGCATGATTAAACTTCAAACGATATCATTCTATCACAGTGTACATGTAAAAAATATTCAAAGAGTAAGAGTATGTCAGTCTGTAATATTCAACTAATCAAATTAAAAACCAAGATCAAATGGCATGTGAAATATCAGCTACTGATTCCTACTTTAGAATACATTATGAGTCATAGCAGCGAGAAATAGTACCAAACATTATGGAAGAATAGGTAATCAGACAGTTATGAAGTGATTCAAAATTAAATGTTCGCATTGTCTTAAGATGGGTAGATGTTAGGAAGACAATGATTTAACAATAATTGTTTCAGTATTCTTTCATGGCATTTTTGTCAGGTTGTTCATAAGGAAACAATTTTCACTTTCAAAAGTAGTTCATACTAAAATGAAAACCAGACAACTAGAATCACACAATACAAAGAGAAGGAAAAATATACAATTTACATAGACCAAGAATGTGTTTTGAGTATGTATCATTAATTATGCATTTAGATATGGTATATTTTAATAAATATTATGGTTTAAAGTTTAACCGGATATTGTTAGGATATATATTATTAATCATGTTTTTAGATATAATACTTATTATAAAATAATTATTTATTCAATTTTAATAATGAATTAAATAGATCATATATACATACGTATATCTGTGTCCATTACTTATATAGTAAAACGATTTAGTATAATGGAGTTTTTCAGCTCATGCACAAAAGATTAAATTGTCAATTCTTATAAGTTATAAAGTTATGTTCATGATCAAAGATGATTATGGATAAACATCTTAATGATTGTAGCACAAAATTAAAATATAATTTAATTTTAATTGTGGAAGTGGTTGCATTCTAACTTTTTGTACTAGTATGCTTTGTGTGCATTGAACGAATCGAGTAGAGATAATTACTTATATTCTAAATATTTATAAAATAATTTCTTTAGATTATTAAATGTACTTATACTCTTAATCTTGATATAATTGTTATGATCAATGCGATTTATTTATTATCTTGATTTATCAAATGGTAAGACTTTAGTATGAGTCAATATATGCATGTTAGGTTAGATGATAACAAATAGCATTTGTAAAATATTAATTAGTTGATAGAATTTATGTCTCGGCCTTGAGATTGATGGTACCTCTTCATGGTGGCTTATAAGTTATCATGTGAAAACCCTGCATGTGGATTTTATATCTGTCACATGACATAAGTTAAGCATAGTGATAAAGAATTAAATTAAACAATGAATTAAATGATCAAAAATTTAATTTAATTGATTGGTATCAGTAATTCTAACATGAGAAGTTAAATCAGATTTAATGAAATATTTCACAATAAAACTGAGGAGTGCAATTACAGGTTTTTAGTAGAATAATTTATAATTTATTATGGTAGAATGTCATGACCCAAACGGCCGTGAGTGACACCCACACTAATACTTTGTAATGACCCTTCCGGTCATTTATGTATTTTTGCCTTCTTTATACTGTTAGAGCTTGCCTATAGCAGCCCCAAGTAATTTATGGTTTGTCGAGATCGGTAGTTCGATGTCTGGGTCATTTATTTGGTCTTTATAGTCATTTTCTTATTTTAGAGCCTTAACTTTGGAAATCATTGACTTCGGTCAACATTCTTGGTAATCATGCTCGAAATCAAATTCAATAATTTTGTTAACTCGGGAGCGTGGACTTTGGTGTAGTTGGATCTTTGGTCGAGATTCGAGAGCTATTCAGCTTGGAATTCTGTAACGACCGGGTTCATCATTACGGGTAAACTTTTCGTGCCAAGTTTCGGATTAGAAAACTTTCGGGTTTGGGAGTTGAAAATTCTAGGCTAGGCTAGTCTTAGAAGTTTTCTAACTCAAAACTTGGCACAAAAAGTTTACCCAAAATGATAAACCTGGTTGTTACAACAGAACTCTCGGTATCGAGATTGACGTGAAGGGGTTGTTCCAAAACATCGAAAATCAAGGAGTGTTGTAAAATAGGCACTTTTGGGGAATTTTCTGAGTTTCTGTCCCATGTCAACCGCTATAGCGGTTGACACTGCACGATAGCAACTACCGCTATAGCAGAATAATTACCTCTATAGTAGAGGTCAACGACGGTCAGCATCGCCATAGCGGTCGACGGCGCCGCTATAGCGGTGTACAGACCGCTATAGTAGATCGAGTCAGGTTTAATGCAGAAACTTTCCCAAAAACGTTCAGAATTTCTAAAGAACATTTTGGGGAAGAGCATAGACGAAGGAAGGCGATTTTAAGAGAATTTCCACCAAACTCCATAAAAAAGGTAAGGTTTCTCTTTCCCGTATCCGTACTTTGATTCCCCACACTTAGAAGTTGTAATCTTGGGCTTGGGGGAACGTTTGGGATGACCTAGGATGGTGAAATCCGGTGGAAAGGGAGAATTCTAGGTGTAGAATTCGTGGGCTGTAATAATTATCGCGTTTACATGTGTAAAATACCTTATTTCGCTAAATGTAACTGTTAAATAGTAGTCTTAGATGAATTAGTACTGGAAAAGCCCGAGAATGGGTGGAATGATCCTAGTTTGGCCTGGGGGATTGGGATTTTGTATAATTCAGATATTTTAGGCTAGTGAATTGATTGTGGTTATTGTACAATTGTTTTTAGACCAAGAGCAAGCACAAGCTTTCGGAAATGGGAAGGCTCCGATCCAGTAAAATTTCAAAATCTATTCGAGGTAGGTGATAGTTACTATTTGTCAAATGCAATGTACATACATGTAACTATAACTTAGTATTGTATGTGTTTCCGTACTTAGAAAAGGAATTATGAATGTCCAAGTATCTTGGGGTGATAAATATGTGAAAATTGATGTTACTTGTTGGTTTACAAGGGTGCTTTCTTGCTTATTGAATATTGACTGTTGGTGTTGTTTGACATTCGTTTGGCTCGGGTACCACGCCTGGTACGGAAAACTAACGAATGTCAAACAACACCAACAGTCAATATTTAATAAGCAAGAAAGCACCCTTGTAAACCAACAAGAAACATCAATTTCATTTCACATATTTATCACCCCAAGATACTTGGACATTCATAATTCCTTTTCTAAGCACGGAAACACGTACAATACTAAGTTATAGTTATATGTATGTACATTGCATTTGGCAAATAATAATGTCACGACTCAGACCATCGCGAGTGGCACCCACCCAACCCCCGTATGAGAGAACCAATAGAGTTCAACCCTTTGCCTAGAATAACAGCCTAAAACCAGCAACAGAAGTAAACTAGCAATTAAATAATGCAAAAACTAAAGCTTTAATATATAAATCATGCAGAAAATCCCTCCTAGGAACTGAAAGTCACTGTACCAAACATCACTACCAATAGCTAGAATACAGGGATGCAACCCCAAAAGAAAATATGGAAATAGTTTCAAGTCCAAGACAAGTGGACTGCAACTCTAAAGATAAGCCCAGGGTAGCTTGATCAAACAACTCACCCTTGGAGTCAGAAATTGTCGGTGCTAAAGATGAGGTCGCGTCTCAGCCGCTGAAAGATTTTCGTACTCACCAAAAGAAAAGCAAGTACACTATCAATACACCACCACTGTGTACTGGTAGGATCATCAGCCAGTTTCCAAATAAACAGTGTATAAGCAGTACAATAATATCAAGTAAAAATTATGGAAAACATGCAACAATAGCCACCGACACACCTAGACTACAAGTCTCTACTTAGCCTGTTTCGCATGAAATCCACCACCTAACTCTAAGCCACAACCATATACCATTAACTATACAATGTACGGAATGTACCTTGAATCAACCCGGCCTAAACCAAGACCAACACAACAGTTATACGGAATTTCCATGGCCTCTCAAAAGTCACCAAATCAATAACACATTTCAATAAACAGCCCGGTCCACTCACGGAACCAATATCAGTCAATGCAACATAATAATAAAAATGCAATGATACAATAAAAGTAAACTCGTACCAAACGTGGTACCCGAGCCAACCGTTAGTATATTATGTACCATGCGTGGTGCCCGTGCTATTGTCACGACCCGATTTCTCGGTCATGATGGCACCTACAACCCCCCAGTAGGCGAACCAATTCCCGTATATATATATATACATATGCGGAAACTAAACCAAACCCCAAGACCTGGTATCATAGTATAGAGCCGAAACTACATACATGGAGTGCAAACGATCCAGAACAATATATACAGATGTCTCTGAATGGTAATAGAGTACATAAAGCAAAAGATAAACTAAAGCTAAGCTACGATCGCCAAGCTCACCCTCAGTCTAAAGTAATCCCCAACAGATCTCCAAGTACGACTTACAGCGATCTAACGGCAATGGCCCACGCTAGGATCTGCACCCAAAGATGCAAGGGGTAGGGTGAGCACCAAATGCGAAGCATAAGGTACCCAGTAGGTATTATAGGCTGACTGGGCACATATAAGATAAAAGCGTAGTAACAGACAAAATAGAAGCAAGTAGTCACAGAAATCAACAAAAGGTACACAGGAACTAGCCCAGAGGGAAGTCAACAGAACCACATGTGAGGCCAGCAAGCAAAATATATACACCATAGGCACAGGTGAAAGTAAGAAACAACGCACCTGGGGTCCTTGCAATAATAGTGTATACATAATAAGTTTACGAAATGGACGGTATACTGGTAACCTCAAGTGTAAGAAGAAGAGAGAAAGAGTAATGATAGGCATACTTAGAGACATGAATCAAACTCAACCTATCATATTAATCTCAAATCCAGAAACTAACAGTCTAGCAGTAACCAATTTCATACTTAACCGTAACAGGGAACAATTCTGTAAGTAAATAGCAAGAGTCTACCTACAGTCCCCCGGCCGCCCATACAACCGAGGAACACAAACAAGTGAAAACAAACCCTCCGGCATCCCATACTACCGGAGCGTACAATCAATAAACAACAAACAATGGTGGAACCTCAAACACTGAATGATATGATGCATGAAGATCTCAAGTGAAATGGTATCTCTGTATGTACCTCCTCCGGCGCCGATCCGGCCCAGCAGGTAGGTTCTATGGAAGGACACTGCTCGTATACCTCTACTCCACCGTATACCCTTCCTCCGACACACGCAGCCCGCAGCCCCTGGCCTGGATGGCAAGGTCCATGGAGGTCCCTGACCCCATCTTAAAACTCAGTATCAAAACATGTCATCCGAAAGCAAGTCCGGTTCAAGATAGAGACCCAGTCTCTAATATGCATGCCCAAACCCTGTTCAGGACTAAAGTAGTAGGAAAATATCTCAAAAACCCCTCCAAGGGTGCTCGGGCATAACTGGGTCTAAATAGTAGAAAGTCGTCTCAGGTGCTCGGTCCGACCGAGGCTAAAATTATCTCAAGTAGAAAGAAAACTCAACTAGCACCCCGGCCCTGTCGAGTCTAGCGTTAATCGTAAAACTGGTGATTTAAAACATAATTTTACTTTCATTTACCCAGGAATATTCACAAGTTAATCAAACCATTTCCAATCATTTCCATCAAAACCAGGCCCCCGGGGCCATGCAAGGTTTAGAAAATAGTGTCAGTAGGCCCGAAGCCAAACCGTAGTAAAACATGGATAAAACCTCTTTAAATGCATTGAAATGGTATGATCAAACACAATAGCTGTCCAGCAGCTCACAATCAACCTATCGACCCTGCACAGGCCCATAGCTACTCAGCAAGCATAACCAACCTAGAAGGATAATTCTATGCCCGGGACTCGCGGACATTCCCAAAATCCCACCTTCTATGTTCCAGAGTCAACAAGGCCTCACAGGACCACAAGGGTAAATAAAATATATCGGCAAGTACTACAAGCAACGGAGGAACAAAAGTAGGCGGACATGAATAAAGCGGTCGAGGTCTGTGGTGCCAACCTAATAATCCAACCCAAGGATGCCAGCTAGTACAATTTTATCCGATATATGCTAAGTCTAGGGATTTTAAACCATAACCTACCTGTCGTCCGACGATAAGCTGCTAGGATGACAATGTCCAAGCCCGAACCGCTTTGAAAAGCTCCAAAACGAAATCAAACTCGAACTTAGGCTTGAATAACTTGACGTAGATAATCAATTTTCTTTTGAAACACAAATATTGCATTAAAACATTTTTTCTCCCCTAAACTTCAGCAACGTACTCAGTAAACTAGTAACAACAACTATTATATACATACGTATGAAGTAAAATTGTTGAAGGGAAATATTGTAACCCAATTGAAATGTTTGAAACGTTTTTATTTCTCTTGAAATTGGCAGAAAGATATATGTAGATAGAGTTGAACATTTAATGTCAACTAAACCAATTCAAGTGCTACATAAGTAGCAAGGTGGCAGCCTCACAGTTGGTTTAAAAAAATGTTGTCCACTCCATCCACCTCCACGTGGAGTGGAGGTGTCAATACCAAAAATATTTCTATTCCATTATGTATGTACTCGGGTATTGTATAAGTTCATGGTAAAATAAATATAACTTTTTGAATATATCATAATTCATAGAAAATTATTTCAAACAAAACCTACTATATTATAATAATAATTTTTAACATAACTAAATTTACTATCTCCGTTAAAATAATATAAAGTATAAAAACTTTATAAAATAAATACATACAAAATTATGTCATAACAAAAGTATTTTTCATACACATTAAAATACTTTAAAAAGGTAAAAAAATATAACTTTAAAATAAAAATATTTTCAAATATACGCGCGATGCTAATAAAATTCTTAAATTTAGGTTCGCAATTCACCATCGCACGATTTTGATACTCAAGAACTCTCTTGGAACCCTCCCTTATGTTTTCTCACTGTTTCAGAACTGAAATGGCATTTTAAAACGTGAAGTTGAGGCTTAAATCGATTTTGACCCGACCCGGTTCGCGACCCGGTTTCTGCCAGACAGTCCGCGGTAAAACAGTCATAACTTTTTACTCCGAGATCAGTTGGACGTGAGGTTTTGTGCGTTGGAAACTAGACTCATAGACCTTCGATTTGGTATTTCTGGGGACTTCTAACTCTTTATATATTGAGAGAAAGGCTCTGAGACATTTTACCCAAAGTTCAGAAAATTTATTAAAGAAACTTACGATAACTTTTGCCGACTTGCTTGACTTCAAAACTTATCATACGACCAAATAATTGGACCCGGCACCAAAATACCGGTACCGACAAACCTTAAATGACTTGGGGCCACTACAAACAAGCTCTAACGGTACAAGGAAAACGTATACGTGGAAATGACCGGAAGAGTCATTACAGCCAACCATTAGTATATTCTGTACCACGCGTGGTACCCATGCCAACCATTTGTTATACCCGTACCAGGCATGGTACCCCATCCAACCGAATGTGAATAATACACAGTCAAATGCATGAACAAACAACTTATAAACCAACAAGCAAATACCATTCAAATCACAGACTGTAAAGCAGGAACCTTAGACATTCTACACAACTTCCCTAAGAAATGTAATTCATACAATCAGTTAGATATGAGTACAAGAATATAAAACATTTACAGAAATCATAAGCCATCACCTACCTCGAAATGATCCAAGCTCTATTCAACCCGAGCTTTCCCGTGTTCCGGATTCCTTTCTCGTTCTTGGTCTAAAATAACACACAAATACATACAAAGCCTGCACAGTACCGGGATTACACCAAATCCCCAAACCCCAGGCCACCCATGATCATCCCACCATTTTCCCGGGCTTTACCACCGTTAATTCACCTACTTCTATCATTTTTACGGATAAAAATAGAGAATTTAACAACCTATGATCATAATAACATACTTCTAATGATGCCCAAGAATATTCATGCTTGGAATCCTCTTCCTTCCCCGGATTCTACCATTCCTAGGTCATTCCAATCCTTCCCCAAGTTCCCTCCTAGAAATTCTACCACATAGGAAACGTAGTACAAAGATTGAGGAGTAGAAACCTGACCTTAGGGAAGAAATTCGAAGGAAAATTGCCTGAAATCGCCCTAGTTCTTCTCCCAAACGAATTGTAGAAAACTGAACTATTTTGGGGAAGTTTCTGCAATAAAAACTCGTTGGCCTGCTATAGCGGTCCCCGCTCCGCTATAGCGGACGACTTCCTCTATAGCGGTCTTAAGTGGGTGTTGACCGCCTTGACCATTGCTATAGTGGTTTCTTCCACTGCTATAGCGGAGGTCGCTACCATGGCTTGTTGCGCTCGTCACGGACAGAATGTCTGAAAATCTCCCAGTTTTGGCCATTTCACTACATACTTGCTTACCCTGACGATCCAAAAAATACCCTTCATGTCAAACGCGATTTCGGGAGTTCTACTTACCCAAACTCGATTCCAAAAAGTCCCCCGGACTCCTTTATGTCTTGGCTACCTGGAAAACTAGCTCAACATAAGACACTTAGACCAATCCTTACCAGGATTTCCCTAGACTCCTCCTCGCTCCAAAATCGGCCGAGGCTAGCCTAGCCCAGAATTTCAAACTCCCAAACCTGGAGTTTTCTAACTCTAAAACTTGGCACGATTGGACTACCCTTAATGACGGACCCATCCATTACAACAGATACCAATTTACCCATCGTTTATCCCCAAATGATCGAACTCAAAATGACAGAATAAAAGGAGGAAAGTGTAGTACCTGAATCCTCAAACAGTTGAGGGTACTTGTCCCGCATGTCCTTCTTGGTTTCCCAAGTGGCTTCCTCAACCGGACGATGCTTCCACTGAACCTTCACCATATCAATCACCTTTGTCCTCAACCTCCGGACATCCCGAGCAAGAATAAAAACTGGTTCCTCCTTATAACGAAGATCCTTATCAAAAAGTACCTCATCCCACTTGATGATGTAATCCCCATCCCCATTATATCGCTTAAGCATGGATACATGGATGGTGATAACGCTCAAACTACACCTCAATTTAAGAAGCGTAAGCGATCGTTGTCAAATATATAACCCAACAAGGTTGGGGTCGAATCCCACAGAGAATATGGTGATGATTAAGACTTTAGTGAAGTATGTGACTAGTCGTCAATCGTTTCCAGTAAATAAAGGGGGGGGTTTTGTAATCAACTTGTCAGTAGGAGAGAATGAACTAGGGAAGTGTTCACCATGGCGTTGTAACAATGTCGATTCTAGGCTTAACCGGGTTCTTTCTATATGCTTGTCACGATGTGATTGCGTCAATTGTATCGTCTAAACGTCTCTCGACCAAATAAACAAATTTCCTTTTATCTTCTTTCGATCTCAAAAAGATGTGCTTTTTTAGCTCTCAATCCTAACATCAAGTAGACTAATCCAGTTACGGCATTAATCTTTAAGACGAGAGTTGGTAGTCTCGAATCCTTGTTGTTAATCAAGTTTCCCGGTTTTAATCTCTTTCTCAAGCAAATTAAACCTAGGCATGTTCTAATGTTTGCAACCCACTAGAAAACGTGACATAAGTATGATTAACAACGTGACAATACATAAATCGAACCCAACGCTACCCGGAATCTATATTGCTACGTTTGCCATGGCTCCCACAACCCTAGTTGCGGGAGTTTTAGTTACTCATGCTCGAAGAAGAAAAGAAGTAATTCATTATAAAGGAAAGAAGATTCTTACAATATGATGAAAATACTCTTCAATAATCCAAGAACAAGAACAACCAAGAACTCAAGAACACGAATTCACGAATCCGAAAACGTGTTGTTGCTCTCAAAAAACGACTAAAAACTATTCTAAAACTATTGGGTGTCTCTAATTACATAAACCTATCATAGGGTATTTATAGGAGTCAAAGAAACCAAATCCAAAACGGGCTAGGAATCCCCAAAACGCGGGTCGCCGACGTAAGCCACTGCCTTAGTGTGACGGTCAGGCTGACGGACCGTCACTGCCTTGACGGACCGTCGCCTGGACCGTCAGCCTTAGGCAGTGGCACTGTCCCTTTGCTGCCTTGGAGTGACGGTCCCAGTGACGGACCGTCACATGTGTGACGGGCCGTCACTCAGGCCGTCACACTTAGGCAGATTGCTCTTTTTCGCGTATTTCCGTCCGTTTCCGTGTTTGTTTCCATTTCCTACAAATACAACATAAAAACATCAAAAACAACAATGGTTGCTTGAAAACGTACGATTGTTCTTAGTAAAAAGGAGTCGAAAGTGACGTAAATTAGCGTCACATCAACACCCTCAACTTAAAACGTTCGCTTGTCCTCAAGCAACATAACATAAAACAATAATACGACTCAACTAAGAACACGAACTCATGTCTATAGCACTTCATGGTCATTCAAAACTTATTCAATTAAATCAAGCTCCCTCGTAGCACACGTATGTATGAAACACTAACTTGCAAGGATCCAAACATGTCATCCCGATATGATAGAATATTATGCATACACATACGCAGCTATCCTAACAATCAATAGACAATATAGACATCTTGGTGCCCTCACCACAAAGAAATCCCACACACAATATTTGGGACTAGGTAAGCGCTCACACTCACAAACGATTTCAAACAATGCACATGCGATACCATAGGCTTGCCCTTACTATTCTATTTCGGTTCTTCAGAAAGCTACTTAGGATCACTACAGGACTTGTATTTGCTTGTAATGAGGCTTCGGGTGCAGGTAGGATACATTTAGGGGTTAGTGACTAAGCCCTCCTTGGAACCATTTACATCTTATCACCACATAACTTCACTTTATCCATCCTTATTCACCTTTTTATTTCCTTGATTCTAGATACAGGTGCGACCTCTTTATTGACAATTCTTTTTGTTTCTTTTTCGATCTTTTTCATCTTTCTTTATTTTTCTTTTCTTTTCTTAGGCGCACACCCGGATTTTCATTCTATTCAACAACAATCATCTCCATCCTCTTTTTCTTCTCCTTTACCACTGTAGTAGCCACCCTCAACTTAGGCTGATTGCCTACGTCAAGGTGCACAATGTCCATTGGTAGGACCAGGGCCAAAACAAGGTTTACCTCTATAGTAGCCACCCTCAACTTAGGTTGTTTTGCCTACGTTGAGGTGCACGATGTCCAAGGAAGGACCAGGGCCAAGATAGGGATTCAAAGTTAAACAGGAATGGTGACAGGTTATTGAAAGAATAAGGTCAATTACGGCTCAAACAGGGATCAAAAGGGATTATTTGTATTTGGACGGTCATATAGGCTAAGTGGACTGCATCAAAAAGGGCCTGCGATCCTTTCCTAAGCAACCAACTTCAAACTTAACAAAATAGACCGGGCAAGTTCTAGATGCATGCACAGAGTAAGAATTTATAACAATTAATCTCACACACTCTTAGCACCAAGAAACTATATCGCTACCAACTATCAAACAACCGCTCGGCTTAAGCATACTCATTCTAATCATATTCACACAATGACATACAAGGATCCAGACAGTCAATTGTTTCAACATAAGCTCAAAACCAGAAAATTTTTAAATGGGGCGCTTCTTTGATAAGAAATCGCATGCTTTGCTATAGACACTAAAAAAAATTTAAAAAACAACCTAAACATGCCGGTTCTACTAGATAGCACACCGGAGGGAAAAGAAATCGGCAACAAAAACCCTCGGTGGTGACTCACAGGTTTCCCAACACCCTCAACTTAGACTCATGCATTGTCCCCAATGCATGTGAAAGCATAAAAAAACTGTGAGAATAAAGGAATACCTGTGATGTCGATTGGACTCAGATTCTGGAATGATGTTGGAGACCGCCAGGGTCTCCAAAACAAGAGAACTCGATGGAGTGTTTGCACGCGCTGCTGATTCGATGTTGCTGTCCAACTCCTTCTTTTGTTGGCTCCGCAGCTAGTCGTGACCGCTTCTTCGCTCTTTCTTTGCAGATTCTCTTGCGGTGTTTTCGCTTTCTAGATTTAATTTCACCGCCTTCCTCTACATGTTTATGCTCTCGCACCATACTTCTTACCACAGCTAGAGTCTCGACCAAACTCTTCTCCTCAAGGTGCACATCCGCAGGAGGTTCCTCAATGGCATTGATGACCGCGACTACTCTCATGTCACTTGGTTGCTTCATTAATTTAGACACATCGAACTTGACCATTTCATTGTTCAATCGGAAGGTCAGTTCGTTTTTCTCCATGTCAACCAAAACTCTCGCCGTAGCTAACAATGGTCGTCCCAAGATTATGGGAACTTCGAAGTCCACTTCGCAATCCAAAATTACAAAGTCAGCTGGGAAGATAAGCGTACCGATCTTTATTAGCACATCAGACAAGATCCCTACGGGTCGCTTTACCGAACGGTCAGCCATCCTCACTCTCATGGACGTTGGTTTAGGAGCTCCCAAACCCAATTTGTTATACACTGCTAGCGGCATCAAATTGATACTAGCCCCAAGATCACACATAGCTCTTCCAAAGTTGAGCTTCCCGATAGTACATGGAACAGTGAACGCACCTGGATCTCCTTTCTTTTCCACTAATGATTTAGAGGAAATAGCGCTGCAGTGATGGAGGTTGTCTTCCGGCTCAAAACTTACCGTCCTCTTCTTTGTGATCAAGTCCTTCATGAACTTGGCATAACCGGGCATTTGTTCCAGCGCTTCCACCAATGGTATGTTTATTGAAATTTGTTTCAACATGGTGATGAAGTTCAGGAACTTACCGTCGTCAGCTCTCTTCTTCAAACGCTGTGGGAACGGAGGTGGGTGTCGAAACATCATAGTTTGAAGCTTTTCAGCTTCCTTGCGTTTCTCTGAGGGCTTTGGCGTTTCCTCCTCTACTGCCTCTTCATCATCCGCAGTATCACCTTGAGTCTGAATTACCGGATGTGATTCCGGTAATATTTTTCCGCTTCTTGTGGTGATCGCCATACAGCTTGCATCATTCTGCGGATGAGTGGTGTCACTCGGCAAAGTACCTGGTTTCCTTGGGTTTAGAGATACCGAGATGTGACCCACTTGCTGCTCTAGTTGCTTGATTGCGGTTGAGTGTGACTCCACTACTTGACTCAACGTTGATAACTCAGTCCGTATCGCCTTTACCCCAGAGTCAGTCGATTCCACCTTCAGCAGCATCTTTGCCATCACGTTCTCAAGTTTGGACGTCTCAGCCTCGCTGCCAGTTTTATCCCGATTACTAGGTGGTATATACAACCCACCTCTATCGGTGTTGTTCCTCCAGCTTCCTTGGTCGCGATTTTTGTAGCCACCATTCTCATAGTGGTTTGGATAGTTCCGACCTTGGTTTCCTTGGCCATTGGCCTGGAAACCCCCCACGTAATTCGCGTCCTCAGTCTCTATACCTTGGGAACCCACAACTTGCACCTTCTCTATACTTCCTGACGTCAAGTGCCTTGTCAGGAGATCTAACTGTGTTTTCAGGTGCGCCATGTCTTGGTCGCGTTCCTCCTCTTTCCTACGCTGCTCAGCTGACATACCAACTGTATAGGTGCTAGCTGCAACCTCTGAATCTCGTGTGTGCCAGGCCCTGTTGGTCTTGGTGAGCCTGTCTAAAATAGCTGTGGCGTCGGCAAAAGTGCGACCCATAAACGCTCCACCTGCTGCGTTGTCCACTGTTGGCTTGGTAGCCGAATTTAGTGCCCTGTAGAATGTTTGCATCAAGAATTCATTGTTCAGCTGATGGTTGGGGCACTGTGTCAGTTTCTTCTTAAATCGCAACCAAGTCTCGTGCAGTGCTTCATGCGGTTGCTGCCTAAAGTTGCTGATTTCGTCCCTCAACTGTATCATCCGCGAGGGAGGAAAGAACCTTTCTAGGAAAGCTCCTCTCAACTCGCCCCACGTTGCGATAGAGTCGGGGGTCAATTCCGTCAACCACAACGCTGCCTCATCAGACAGAGACAACGGAAACAATCTGAGCCTGATCGTTGTCTGACTCACTCCTGGCAATTCGAACGATTTGCAGATCCCCACGAAATTCATTAAGTGCTGGTTTGGATCATCACTAGCGACACCGCGGAACACTCCTCTCAAGTTCAGCAACTGAATCATCGTGCTAGTGATGTTGAACTTGGCTCCGGGCGGTAGCGGTGGAACAATAATGGCGCCCGTAGCGCCAGCTCCATCTAACTCGAGATCCTCATCCTGCAGACCACCAGCATTCAGATGTTGTTGGGCCTGCAGTTCTGCAGCGAGCCTTGCTGCTTCTAGTTCTGCGGCCATATTCTGCCTCAATGTTATAGCAAGTTCGGGGTCGTAAGGTAAAATTTGTTCCCCCGAACCTCGGGTACTTGGCATGCACAACTGTTTACCCTGTCAAAACAAAAACAACAAACAAAAATAAAAGCAGGAAACTATGACTAAGAGTCAAATAAACACACCAGACTTAATTAACAACCGTATTCCCCGGCAACGGCGCCATTTTTGATAACGCTCAAACTACACCTCAATTTAAGAAGCGTATGCGATCGTTGTCAAATATATAACCCAACAAGGTTGGGGTCGAATCCCACAGAGAATATGGTGATGATTCAAGACTTTAGTGAAGTATGTGACTAGTCGTCAATCGTTTCCAGTAAATAAAAGGGGGGGGTTTGTAATCAAATTGTAAACAAAACAATAATAAACGTAGGAGTTTAAATCAGTATGAGAGAATGCGAACTAGGGACGTGGTCACCATGGCGTTGTAACAATGTCGATTCTAGGCTTAACTGGGTTCTTTCTATATGCGTGTCACGATGTGATTGCGTCAATTGTATCGTCTAAACGTCTCTCGACCAAATAAACAAATTTCCTTTTATCTTCTCTCGATCTCAAAAAGATGTGCTTTTTAGCTCTCAATCCTAACATCAAGTAGATTAATCCAGTTACGGCATTAATCTTTAAGACGAGAGTTGGTAGTCTCGAATCCTTGTTGTTAATCAAGTTTCCCAGTTTTAATCTCTTTCTCAAGCAAATTAAACCTAGGCATGTTCTAATGTTTGCAACCCACTAGAAAACGTGACATAATGTATGATTAACAACGTGACAATACATAAATCGAACCCAACGCTCCCCGGAATCTATATTGCTACGTTTGCCATGGCTCCCACAACCCTAGTTGCGGGAGTTTTAGTTACTCATGCTCGAAGAAGAAAAGAAGTAATTCATTATAAAGGAAAGAAGATTCTTACAACAACAACAACAACAACAACATACCCAGTGTATTCCCACAGCGTGGGGTCTGGAGGGGTAGAGTGTACGCAGACCATACCACTACCTCAGAGGTGAGGAAAGAAGATTCTTACAATATGATGAAAATACTCTTCAATAATCCAAGAACAAGAACAACCAAGAACTCAAGAACACGAATTCACGAATCCGAAAACGTGTTATTGCTCTCAAAAAATGACTAAAAACTATTCTAAAACTATTGGGTGAACTCTAATTACATAAACCTATCATAGGGTATTTATAGGAGTCAAAGAAACCAAATCCAAAATGGGCTAGGAATCCCCAAAACGCGGGTCGCCGACGTAAGCCACTGCCTTAGCGTGACGGTCAGGCTGACGGACCGTCACTGCCTTGATGGACCGTCGCCTGGACCATCAGCCTTAGGCAGTGGCACTGTCCCTTTGCTGCCTTGGAGTGACGGTCCCAGTGACGGACCGTCACATGTGTGACGGGCCGTCACTCAGGCCGTCACACTTAGGCAGATTGCTCTTTTTTGCGTATTTCTGTCCGTTTCCGTGTTTGTTTCCATTTCCTACAAATACAACATAAAAACATCAAAAATAACAATGGTTGCTTGAAAACGTACGATTGTTCTTAGTAAAAAGGAGTCGAAAGTGACGTAAATTAGCGTCACATCACCCATGCTAGGCTTTCACCCCTGGGATGCCACCCACACATATACAAATTACTTCATTTAGTTTCTTTAATCTTTGAGATTGTTACTTTGGTGGTTGTAATCATTATTGAGCTCAAAACTATGGACTAGTAGTAGAAGATATGTGAATATGCACTTAAGGCAGTAGCAATGATATAAGGAGCAAACGTAACATCAACGTAATATTTAGGATCTTATATGATACAATGAACCTCATTTGGCTTAGAGAATAACTCACAAAGCTTGATGTTGAAAGTACCTTTACTAGGAAAAGCACTTAGGAACCTCACTTTGTTTGTAACAACACTAATATTAGTTCATGCCAAGGAATATGAAACTGAAAAACCTTACATACCTTGTCGTGGAACTCGGATATTACAACGAATTAAGCTTCCCCCTTTCAGATTATTTATCTACAATGAAATACTTGGAAAAACTAGTATTAGTAGCTAGTTAACCAATTTGGGCTACTTGATCTCACTAAATCAGTAACTAGGTAGTAAGCTAGTAATTGATCAAACCAAGAGTGTTCCTTTCACCTCTTCTCCTCTAAACATATCTATATACTATACGACCTTCTCATAAGGTCTCTTGAAACTCTTCCGACTTCACAACATATACCAAACAACATACAAAGGTGTGCAGACAACAAGTTAACATAACACCCAATTAAGTGGTGTATTACCACACCCTCCTTCCATACTTCAATACAACTTCACACACCCTTTTACAAGTTCAACCAAGCTGTCCCAAATATATACACATAAAACCGCTCCTAAAACAATCCCAAACATCCTTCAACATAATAAGAAAGTATTTTAACTCAAGGGTTCCAATCACTACCCCATGGTTCTTGACACAAACACATACAGAATTCTCCATCAAACTTGTATATAAAAAGGGGCAAAAATGGGCAGTAACTTTACCTCAAATTCTGAAAATCTGTTCTCCTAACTTGTACTTCTTCCAGAGCTTGAACTCCCCTTCAACTTATCTTGAAAAGAGGGAGAATACTTAAGAACCCTAATGGTATTTTATGGCTGCTATGTGAAGCTTAGAGAAAGAAAAAGAAAGAACTTCTAAAATCTGATTTTGTTTCCAAGTTAAAATGAGTGAAATGAGCTGGTCTTAACCTCTCTAAAGGAAGGATGCTTTGGCCGACTTTCCTTGCTCATTTTGAGCCACAAAATGTCAATAAGGTGATACACCTACTTGGCCATTTTACATGCGCTTTGTTGGACTTAACCTTATTGGGCCTTGGCTTCCAATTCTTACCCTTTCTTTCACTTCTTTGGGCCAGAATATATTCAAGTGGGTGATGGGTGTACTTGGCCCTCTAAGCTAGTCAAAATAGTCTTAGTAGGTGATGCACCTACTTAGTTCTTTAGGCTGGTCAATAAGTCAAAGTAGGTGATGCACCTACTTGTCACCTACTAGCTTAGTTAAGTCAAGCAAGCAGGTCACTTATTTTATTCTATTTTCTAATTTTTAATCCGTTTTTCTTTAACTTAACACTTCACCCTAAATATTAAGCTCAAATACAACCTTACCATCTCGAGTTTAAATACTTTTTTCGAGGTTAACTTTGCCGTTTACGTGCTGAACTGAATGGGGCACTACAGCACCTCCCAATACACATTAAACTATCACTGCTCATATAAGAAACTCGGTCCCTCACCTATACGACAAGGCTATGTCAAGTGATATATGAATAGGACTAGTATATGCAGAATACGGGATGTTACATCCTCCCCCTCTTAGGAATATTCATCCTCGAATGATATTAAAGTTAACCAGCCCAAACAAACTCAAGCCTAAGTTAAGTACCACTATTAGACAGATAATATATATAGACTTATACTTACTCGTTAAAGCCTCAACTCGACACTTTCACCTTTCTCATCGGACTGAAATAGATGAGGATACTTGGAGTTCATCGCTTCTTCCGCTTCCCATGTAACTTCTTCTACTTGTTGGTTTCTCCATAGTACTTTTACGGAAGCTACTTCCTTATTTCTTAGCCTCTTAACTTGGCGATCCAGAATAGCAATGGGTACTTCTTCATAAGTGAGATCTCCCATAACTTGTACATCTTCAGTAGGAGTAATACGAGATGGGTCACCTATACACTTTCGAAGCATTGAGACATGAAATACCGGATGGACTGTTGAAAGCTCTTTGGGTAGCTCTAACTCATACGCGACTTGGACAACTCTTCGAATATTCTTATATGGCCCTATATAGCATGGACTTAACTTTCCTTTTTTACCAAATCTCATCACCCCTTTCATTGGTGACACCTTCAAAAATACCCAATCTCCTATAGAAAACTCCATCCCTCTTCTTCTAATATCTGCATATGATTTGTATCGACTTTGAGCCATTT
Source organism: Jaltomata sinuosa (assembly GCA_003996215.1). Lineage (NCBI taxonomy): Eukaryota > Viridiplantae > Streptophyta > Magnoliopsida > Solanales > Solanaceae > Jaltomata > Jaltomata sinuosa. The sequence goes on along the minus strand of QJPP01001742.1, from coordinate 133,171 downwards.
CCAGCCGCTGTTGTATCACCTTAACTTTTTCCATAGCTTGATGAACAAGATCTGGCCCAAATAAGGTAGTTTCACCCACTTCAAACCATCCGATTGGTGATCTGCACTTCCTCCTATATAAAGCTTCATAAGGTGCCATTTTGATACTTGAATGGTAGCTATTGTTGTAAGCAAACTCAATAAGTTGTAAATAGTCATCCCATCTACCTTTAAAGTCCAATACACAAGCTCGTAATATATCCTCAAGTGTTTGGATTGTACATTCTGCCTGACCATCCGTTTGAGGTGAAAGGCTGTACTTAAATTCACTTCTGTTCCCAAACTCTTCTGAAATGATTTCCAAAAATTTGCGATGAATTGAGCTCCCCTATCAGATATAATAGAGATTGGGATTCCATGTATCCAAATTATCTCTTTAATATACAACCTTGCATACTCTTCAACTGTATAAGTAGCCTTAACTGGCAAGAAGTGGGCTGATTTGGTGAGTCTATCAACTATCACCCATATGGATCAAACTTCCAAAATGAGCGAGGCAGACCAGTGACAAAATCCATGTTGATCATGTCCCACTTCAAAATTGGAAGGTCTATATATTGCAATAACCTCCAGGCTTTTGGTGCTCTACTTTAACTTGTTGACAATTTGGACATTGAGAAATAAATTCTGCAATGTTCTTCTTCATGTCACTCCACCAATACACTCCTTTCAAGTCATGATACATTTTAGTTGAGCCCGGATGGATAGAATATCTTGAATGATGTGCTTCTATCATAATTCTCTCCCTTAGTCCATCTATATTAGGCACACACAATCTGTTTTGACACTGGAGTACTTTGTTTTGCGTAAGCTCAAATGCCTTTGTCACCCCTTGTTGTACATTCTCCTTAAGCTGTAATAAAATAGGATCCTTATATTGCTTCTCTTTTACTTCAACTACTAATGAGGATTCTGCCGCATTTTGCACAATAATCCCTTCATCTGGAGATTCAAGAAGGTGAACCCCCAAGCTAGCTAGTTGGTATAGATCCTTAGCTATTCTTTGTCTTCCATGGACTGACCATATGTGTTTTCCATTGTCCTATGACTTAAAGCCTCAACCACCATGTTTGCTTTCCCCGGATGATACAAAATATCAACATCATAATCTCTTAATAACTCAAGCCATCTTCGCTGCCTCAGATTCAGATCCTTCTGCTTAAAGATATATTGCAAGCTCTTATGGTCCGTATATATGTCAACATGAACCCCATACAAGTAGTGGCGCCATATCTTTAAAGCAAATACAACTGTTGCTAGCTCTAGATCATGGGTTGGATAATTTTTCTCATGTGGCCGCAACTGTCTTGAGGAATAAACTATTACTTTACCATGCTGCATCAATATGCATCCTAAGCCCACTCCTGAAGCATCACAATACACTGCATACCCTTCTATGCCTTCTGGAAGTACCAATATAGGTGTAGAAGTCAACTTATTCTTCAGCTCTTGGAAGCTTCTTTTGCATACATCGCTCAATTGGAACTTGACTGCCTTGTGTGCTAGCTTTGTTAAGGGTGCAGAAATAGAGGAAAATCCCTCAATGAACCTGCTATAATAACCTGCCAACCCAAGGAAACTACAAACCTCCGTAGGTGTTGTAGGTCTTGGCCAGTTCTTCACGGCTTCTATCTTTTGAGTATCAACCCTTATTCCTTCATCAGAGACAATATGACCCAAGAATGCCATAGATTTTAACCAAAACTCACATTTAGAAAACTTTGCATATAGCTTACGATCACGAAGAACCTGTAACACCTGCCATAAGTGATTAGCATGGTCCTCCTTTGATCTTGAATAGACCAAGATATCATCTATGAATACAATCACAAACACGTCCAAGAATGTCTTGAACACCCTATTCATCAGATCCATAAAAGTTGTTGGTGCATTTGTTAGCCCAAATGACATAACTAAAAATTCAAAATGACCATACTATGTTCGGAAAGCTGTCTTGGGTATATCTTTCTCTTTGACTTTTACTTGATGATAACCCAACCTCAAATCAATCTTCGAGAAACACTTAGCACCATGTAACTTGTCAAACAAATCATCAATCCTAGGAAGGGGATATTTGTTCTTAATTGTCACCTTATTCAACTGCCGATAGTCAATACACATTCTCAATGAGCCATCTTTCTTGTGTACAAATAAAACTGGTGCTCCCCAAGGGGATATACTAGGCTTTATGAATCCCTTTTCTAACAAATCTTTTAATTGCTCCTTCAATTCTCGTAATTCTGCCGGGGACATCCTATATGGAGGGATGGAGATGGGTTGAGTACCTGGAATCACATCAATACCAAACTCTATCTCTCGTTTTGGAGGCAAACATGGAAGCTCTTCGGGAAATACATTAGAAAATTCATTTACCACTGGAATAGACTGAAGATCTAGTGGCTCCGCATCTATATCTCTCACTCTCACTAGATGACATATGTACCCTTTGGACATCATCTTCTTTGCCTTAAGATAAGAAATAAACTTATCTCTTGGTGTCCTAACATTACCTTTCCATTCAAGGACTGCCTCTTTTGGAAAATGGAAACTCACCCTCTTAGCTCGACAATCTACCGTGGCATAACATGAAGCCAACCAATCCATACCCATTATAATGTCAAAATCTATCATTTCTAGCTAACCAAGGTCAGCCAATGTATTACGGTCACAAACAGTTACTATATAATTACGATAGACTTTTCTAGCTATAATAGACTCGCTAGTTGGCGTAAATACTTCAAATGGTTTAACCAATAATTCTGGCATTCCTTCAAAACTTTCCATCAATCAGTGGAGTTACATATGATAGTGTAGAGCCCGAATCAATTAATGCATATATATTATGTGAAAAGATGGACAATGTTCCTGTAACCACATTAGGTGAAGCCTCCAAATTCTGTCATTCCGCTAGAGCATATGTACGATTTTGAACTCCACTGGAACTAGCAGTTCCTCTACCACCTCTACCATGACCTATAGGCACCTGTGGCCCCTACCTAAATAAGGCACCGATGATGATGATGCAATAATCGATCCAGTAGGTTGTGCCATGCTACCCATTCCCCTTTAAGGGCAATTTCTCATCATGTGTCCCGGTGTACCACACCAAAAACAAACATTTGTTCCAAGCTAACATATACCTAGATGATTTCTTACACATTGTTTACAAGACTGTCTAGGAGGTCTTGTTTGGGTCTTACTTCCCTGTTCTTGGTACCCCGCTACTTGTGAGCCTTGACTCTCACTCCTTTGCCCAAACTGATTATCCCTAGACCCGTGAAACCAAGGTGGAGCGCTAGTTGTAGAGTAGGAAGATGATGGCCTAGGCGGTCTATTAGAAACCAAGGCCTAAACTCACCTTGGGATGGCGTAAACTGGCCCATAGATCTTACCCTCTTGGACTGCCCTCTTTCCAACTCTTGTGTCCTTCTCCTTTGCCTTTGATCCTCTATCTTTTATGAAAAAGCTTGTATCCTTGCTATATCCATATCTTTGTTCAAAGCAGCAATAGTACAATCCCTAACCAGATATGAATCCAATCTATCCACGTAACGATGAACTCTATCCTCCATAGTAGCTACTACATTAGGAGCATACCTGGCCAAAGAATTAAACTTGAGACTATACTCTCACACGCTCATATTCCCTTGGTGAAGATTTAAGAACTCAGTTGCACAGGCCTCCCGAATATCCAATGGCAGATAATGGTAAAGGAATGCCTTTTTAAACTCTTTCCATTTAGCTGAAGGTGTGTTTGTACCCCTAGATTGTTTCCAAGCTTTATACCACAATATAGCCACAACTTTTAATCTATATGTTGCCAACTCAACTGCTTCCTTACGAAATACATGCATAATATCTAAGGTCCTTTGGATTTGATTAATAAAGTCTTGCGGATCTTCATTAGGATCTGACCCGGTGAATGATGGAGGGTCCAAATTAAGGAAATCACATATTCGCACACTAGCTTCCCTATTTGCACCACTAGATCCTGCAATGGGACCTGCTTGCCCTTGTCCTTGACCAGCAAGTATACGAGTCAACAATTGGACTGCATTCTTTAAATCTTGGTCAGTAGCATTAACAGGTGGTTCTTCGGGTGCTGCTGCCCTCCTTAGCTCTTCTGGAGATGGAGGAGTGGAGGAAGTCCGTGATGAAGACACATGTTGAGCCTAACTTTGATTAGCTCATCTAGGTGGTGATTTGTTGGTCCCTTCTTGATACTGGCATGGATGGCATGGTTGACACGAGCATGAATGGCATGGATGACACATATGATGATCGTGAAAAGAGAAGCTTAGGAGTCGTGGAAGTGATGTGGATAAAGAAAAGAAGCCATTTGTGCAAGTAGCTAGGCTTTAAATTCAAGAATCCACAAAGAAGACAACCAAACAAAGCCCTTGCCTCATTAAGGGCAATATTGTAAAAAGCCAATGTCTTCTTATCTCCTTTAGTATAAATAGGATATTTCTTTATTTTGCAAGGAGTTTTTGATGAATATTGAGCTTTGAAGCTTGTAGTTTCTAGGTATTTAGCTTGTAGTTTCTAGGTGAAGCCTAGCATTAGTTGGTAATTTTAATAGTGTGGATCTTGGAATTGTTGGTGAACTTCTTGGTTTGGTTAATCGAAAGTTTCTCATTTGTGGTTTCTTGAATTCCTTTGATTTTTCTCAAACTAGAGTTTGTGTTTGAATTATTGAATTCAATTGGGAGGTGAGGGTATCAAGTCCCTTGTTGCCCATAAATTCAAGAATTTGAATATTAACTCACATATCCTTCTTTTGTTTTCTTTCCTTCTTGTTCTTCCCTCTTTGTCCGTTATCATTTGGTATCAGAGCTCGGTTTAGATTTGTTTCCACAAATCTAAGTCTTGGGAATTTGATATCTTCAAAAATCAAAAAAAAAAAGTCTGAAAATTTTTCATTTTAATTTGTTGATTTTGACACTAGATCTTGATTCCCTAGTGTTTTTTTAGTCTAGATTTCAAATTTTGTGCGATTTGGAGTTGTAGAAGTGAAGTTGTCAGTAAAGGGTTTTGAGCTTTTGAAGCTTTACAAACTTTGAAAGTGGGTCTATTGATTGAGGAGGAACTGGAGCTTAAAAACCATGGGGGTTTGTTCCGTACGTTAAGGGGAAGCTAATCCTAAAATTTGAGTCAATTCCGAGCTCATTTAAAGGTGTTGGTGTTTAGTGTGTGTTCTTGGTGTTCTAGGTGTTTTTGATATTCATCAAGAACATCTTGAAGAAGAAGAAGCCAAAAGGTATATTTGATCCAACTTTTTCCAAGTCAAAGTGGTCAAATATGTTTTTTGGATCCACAAGTGGAATTTAAAAAAAAAAAAAATCCACGTGGACCTGCCACGTCAGCGCGTGTTGCCCAGTTTCAGAGAGAAAAATCTGCAGGTTCTATACTTAGTTTTTTTTTAGGGGTCTCAAATTTTGGAACCCCAAAATTTTTCTAAGTGTTGGAACTTTTAAGACTCCAAAATTTTTCTAAGTGTTGGAACTTCAAACTTCTTCTTCTACACTCATTTTTTTTCCATTTCTCTACTATTTATTTAACAACTAATTAACATCTTTAATTACTTGTTAACTTGTTTTTAATCATCAAATCATTTCTTTGATTCTTCAAATTAAGCAACACAAGTAACTTTTCTACTTTTGTTACTTAGTTTATTTTTTTAGTCCGTTTTTTTTCCTTCAACTTTTCTCATCTTAATTCGTTGATAAGCTTCTTGATTCAAATCCTTTTACCTTCAATCGAGTCGTTCGTCTTTCAAGAGTCACAAGAATCCACTCCACCACAAAGAATAGGTGATCTTGAATTGGTCAAGTAAAGCTAGTTCACCACCAATTTTGAGACGGCACTTTAGGAGGTGAGTTGAGAGTTACATACGAGTGATGTAAGGCCTTTTCTACTAATATTGTTTGTTGAGTTTTTGTAGGTACAATGTCTAATCATTTTTCTTATAACCATGGAGGAAGGAGCTTGGTGAACAACATGGGAACGAATTTAAATGTGTCAAAGAGGGTGACCAATATGAATGAAAGGGTGGTTGAAACAAATGGGAGGTTTGGAGGTATGGAGGAAATGTTGAAAGGGATGGATAGTATGATTGAAAGGAGGTTCCCTATGACAAGTCAAAGTGAAGAAACAAGAAGGACCTCGGGTCAAGAATCCAACCTATACTACCCCCAACCAAATTGGAACCAAACCTACCCTCAAACTACATCCCGAATGAACCCGAGCTATGTTAGGCAAGTCACCCCACATCCAAATACACAACCATATCATCCACCACAAATGAGTCCTTTTGTGAAAAACCAAGATAGAAGCCAAGCACCTCCACAAAATATATCACATGCATCCTTGCATGTACCTTATGTTCCATCCCAATAACACTACCCACAAGTACCCTACCAAGATATCTATTATCAAAACCCGTTTTATGATGAAATGTGTGAAGAGGTTAACCCGAATGAATGGTGGGAAGGACCCGAAGGCTTTGGTATGAACCAAGGCATGAGATGTCAAGGCAAATGGGATAGTGGAGATAGGTATAGGAATGAAGGAGGAAGGTGTGAAGATCGAAGTGCTCGATATGGTGGTCAAGGTGTTCCAAATCATAGGATGGGTGACAACATAGTGAGTCTTCCAATGTTCCAAGATGGTAGCCAAGCTATTCAAGCTAACTACAACACAAAAGGGGAAGACCAAGCCTATGGAGGTAATCATGATATCCCTCAATCTTCTTCTCCTTCTACCATTCAATGTTATAAGTGTCAAGGTGAAGGACATATTGCTAGAAAGTGTCCAAAAAAGAGGTTAAATATTATCTTATGTGATGGACCTTGTGCTACAAATGTGATAGAATATGAGGTTGGGAATGGTTGTGATGAGCCTAAGGTTAGGCATGATGAAGCAACCTCAAATGTTGATGATGAGCAATTGGAGGAGGATTTGAACTCTCCTTGTGATCTAAGGCGAATCATGGGGGATCTTTCTAAGGAGGAACTTGATCAAAGTGTGAACCTATTTCATGCAAGGTTCAAGATGATGGATTAGATATGTTCCTTGGTCATTGATGGTAGGAGTAGTACTAATGTGGTGAGTTGCACTATGGTTGATAGAATGAAGATTCCTACACAAAGACACCCCAAGCCATACACACTTCAATGGCTCATTGAGAATGATGAAGTAGAGGTAACCAAGCAAGTGGTCGTGAATTTTAGCATTGGCAAGTATCAAGATGAGGTGTTATGTGATGTTTTGCCCATGCAATCTTGTCATATGTTGTTTGGTAGACCTTGGCTAGCCGGTAGGGATGTTCAATATCAAGTGGAGTCCAACAAATACTCATTTGTATTTAGAGGGCGAAGGCACACTCTTGTACCTTTAACACCCTATCAAGTGAGTGAGGACTACAAGATAATGAGGGAGCTTCGGAAAGTACTTAAGAGAGAGGAACTTGAAAAGGAGAAGAAAGAATTGGCTCAAGAAGGGAAATTGTATGAGATTGGTGAGCCAAGAAGTGAATTAAAAGAGGTGCACAAGGAGAACTTAATTGTGGGACTTGCCAATACCAATCCCTTGTTGCCTACTAACCATGGTGCTAGCATTTTACCTAGTACCATCCCTTCTCTTTTGAAGGTTCATGGACAATTATTTCTAAAGGACGATCCGAACAAAGTTCCTCACGAACAAAGGGTGGAAGGCCTAATAATGGAGCTACCTAGCAAGTCAACTCCTAAAAAGAAACACAAGGACCAAGTCTATGGGTCCAAGATGATGCATTGGAGGGAAAGCTTTGGGAAACCAAGTGTGGTGGATAAGAATGCACACTCAAAGGCCCGTCTTCGAGGTATGTACCCTTCCCCTCTTATTCCAATCAATCCTTGGAATCATGATGACATTTGGCTATGGTAGGTAGGTTTTGGAAATTGTATGACCTCATACCTTACCATGAGAGTGATGATATAGCTCCAATGTATTCATGGTTGGATTTGGCTATGCTTAAGTTATGTGAGTTTTATGTTTTGAATGCCAACCATAGTTTTTGTTTGGGAAAGAATCCATGGTGCATCCATGATAACCGATTTATATATTCTACTCCTTGTCACACTTATATGACTAGACAAGTTGAGGTGTTAGGATGGATTATTGGAAGCATGAATTTGCATATTTATCTACTCTTTGTGGGAGTTTGTTTGAGGAATAATAATAAAGTGTACTTGAAATGGTTAATCTCGTCCTCTTGTGTTCCAAATTGTGAATGCCATCTTGTTAACATTCTTTCTTTTAAGTGTGTATTTGCAATTGAGAACTCTCGAGTGGATGCTAAGTTGCTTATTTATTTTGGGAGAGTCCATGGATATTAAAAGCTCCTTGTCACCTTCATAGGGTTGGACAAGTTGAAGTTTCAAATGGAACTCTTGGAAGCATGCTTGGTTCTATGATAGGAGGGACCCCAACTCCTTGGGAGTATTATTTGACATGGAGTGATTTGACTCCTAATAGATCCCTCGACTATTCTAGTAGCATGCCTTTGTTGGTGCACTTCCTTCCTTTGGAAAGTTGCTTGTTAGAGAGGGTTATTTTGTGCTTAAAATGTCTCTTCTTTTCTACCGGTGTCCTTATCTTTTGGCATGCCTTAGATGAGAATAGTGAGCTTAACACCTTTCTCTACTACCTCTTTGCATATGATGATGTCTATGTTTGTATTAGATTTGTTTCCTATAGAGGTAGGGGTTCCTTTGATTTGTCCAATTGTCTTTCTGACAAAGATATGTGGGTCTTTTACTTCTTTGACCCCAATGAACCCTTATGGGTGATTGCACCACTTTTGGTGTGGCCTTCTTGTGAGACAATGAAACAATTGTGTCTTATGGCACCAAATTTAAATATGATACCATCTTTTGGAACTCTTTATGCAACAAAGGCCTTTGTGTTTGCCTTGTCTCTTGGCGTTTATCATAACCAAAACCTTTGCACCTTATATGATGAGTTGCTTGTATTGAAAGCAAAGGATATTTGGTTGTATCTCAAATTTGTGCCTCCTTGGCATGGTGATATTGTTGCTAACCCTTGTACTAACCCTCATGCATTGAGGATATTTTGGTTGTTGTCCTTCTCATGTGTTTTTAAGGTTTGGATTCGAGGACGAATCGTTTTCAAGAAGGGGAGGATGATACTGGCATGGATGGCATGGTTGACACGAGCATGGATGACACATATGATGTTCGTGAAAAGAGAAGCTTAGGAGTCGTGGGAGTGATGTGTATGAAGAAAAGAAGCCATTTGTGCAAGTAGCTAGGCTTTAAATTCAAGAATCCACAAAGAAGACAACCAAACAAAGCCCTTGCCTCATTAAGGGAAATATTGTAAAAAGTCAATGTCTTCTTATCTCCTTTAGTATAAATAGGATATTTCTTTATTTTGCAAGGAGTTTTGGATGAATATTGAATATTGAGCTTTGAAGATTGTAGTTTCTAGGTATTTAGCTTGTAGTTTCTAGGTGAAGCCTAGCATTAGTTGGTAATTTTAGTAGTGTGGATCTTGGAATTGTTGGTGAACTTCTTGGTTTGGTTAATCCAAGGTTGCTCATTTGTGGTTTCTTGAGTTCCTTTGATTTTTCTCAAACTAGGGTTTGTGTTTGAATTATTGAATTCAATTGGGAGGTGAGGGTATCAAGTCCCTTGTTGCCCATAAATTCAAGAGTTTGAATATTAACTCACATATCCTTCTTTTGTTTTCTTTCCTTCTTGTTCTTCCCTCTTTGTCCGTTATCACTTCTCCAGTAGCCACATCTACTTGCTTACCAGTACTCTTACTTTTCCTAGTAACTGACATTTTTGCTATAATGAAAACAATTTAAAGGTTAGATACGATAAACCTATAACATCAAAAAGAGACAACTCCTAAATGTCCCGTAACCTCCTGTTTATAGATGTGGTACACAACACACCCATAAGCAAGACTCTACATAGACACAGCTTTGTAGACTCCTTAGGATAACCTGCTCTGATACCACTTTTGTCACGCCTCAAATTTCATTTAGACGAACAGCCTCTGGATGCCCTAAAGGCCCGAGAGAACCAACTTATAACCTGTGATTTATCATGCATATAACTATGACAATTAAGAAGCTTTGACTATTGATAAGATGCCTGAATAACAAGACCAACATAGATAGGCCCAAAACTTATGTACACTGGCCGTTGAGGCCACAACTGTTAAGAGCAAAGACATAACTAAGTTTACTTTAATATTGGTCTACAAAGACTCTACAAGATAGACAAACTTAGTTTAGGTCGGGACAGGGCCCCGCCTTACCCTTAACTATACAATACCAAAAATATATACCAAAGACTCGATAAAGCCCCGAATCAACCTGGAGCTCACCAACAGCAGCCGAGTGTCCTGTGCTCCTACTGGGGAGGTCTACTAGCCAGAGTACATGTGCCTGCGGCATGAAACACAGCGTCTCCCATGAGGGACGTCAGTACGAGAGAATGTACTGAATATGTAAGGCATAAAGTAAACCATATGTAAACAAGAGCTCAAATAGAATCAGATATCAGTGCATAAACATGTAAATAAGAACAGAAGATCACATTTGCTTACACTTGTGAAATCATTTATATTACATTCTTTTGGTTACTCTCCTTTGCTTTATAATCTCTGTAAGCATGTGATACATGTGACCAACTGATCAGTGGTAGAAGAGGAGTCCCATGCTAGGCAATTTAACCCCTAGGATGCTGCCCTCGTAAATATACAAATTGGGATTGACCCATGCTAGGGTTTTGCCCCTAGGCTGTCACCGATAAGTACACAAATAGGGATAAACCCATGCTAGGCTTTCACCCCTGGGCTGCCACCCACACATATACAGATTACTTCATTTAGTTTCTTTAATCTTTGAGATTGTTACTTTGGTGGTTGTAATCTTTATTGAGCTCAAAACTATGGACCCGTAGTAGAAGACATGTGAATATGCACTTAAGGCAGTAACAATGATATAAGGAGCAAACATAACATCAACGTAATGTTTAGGAGCTTATATGATACAATGAACCTCATTTGGCTTAGAGAATAACTCACAAAGCTTGATGTTGAAAGTACCTTTACTAGGAAAAGCACTTAGGAAACTCACTTTGTTGGTAACAACACTAATATAGGAGTTCATGCCAAGGAATATGAAACTGAAAAACCTTACATACCTTGTCCTGTAACTAGGATATTACAACAAATTAAGCTTCCCCCTTTTGAGATTATTTATCTACAATGAAATACGTGGCAAAACTAGTATTAGTATCTAGTTAACCAATTTGGGCTACTTGATCCCACTAAATCAGTAACTAGGCAGTAAGCTCGTAATTGATCAAACCAAGAGTGTTCCTTTCACCTCTTCTCCTCTAAACATATCTATATACTATACGACCTTCTCATAAGGTCCTTTGAAACTCTTCGACTTCACAACATATACCAAACAACATACAATGGTGTACAGGCAGTAAGTTAACATAACACCCAATTAAGTGGTGTATTACCACACCCTCCTTCCATACTTCAATACAACTTCACACACCCTTTTACAAGTTCAACCAAGCTGTCCCAAATATATACACATAAAACCGCTCCTAAAACAATCCCAAACATCCTTCAACATAATAAGAAAGTATTTTAACTCAAGGGTTCCAATCACTACCCCATGGTTCTTGACACAAACACATACAGAATTCTCCATCAAACTTGTATATAAAAAGGGGCAAAAATGGGCAGTAACTTTACCTCAAATTCTGAAAATCTGTTCTCCTAACTTGTACTTCTTCAAGAGCTTGAACTCCCCTTCAAATTAGCTTGAAAAGATTGAGAATACTTAAGAACCCTAATGGTATTTTATGGCTGCTATGTGAAGCTAAGAGAGAGAGAAAGAAAGAACTTCTAAAATCTGATTTTGTTTCCAAGTTAAAATGAGTGAAATGAGCTGGTCTTAATCCCTTTAAAGGGGGGATTCTTTGGCCGACTTTCCTTGCTCATTTTGAGCCACAAAATGTCAAGAAGGTGATACACCTACTTGGCCATTTTACATGCGCTTTGTTGGACTTAACCTTATTGGGCCTTGGCTGCCAATTCTTCACCTTTCTTTCACTTCTTTGAGCCAGAATTTATTCAAGTGGGTGATGGGTGTACTTGGCCCTCTAAGCTAGTCAAAATAGTCTTAGTAGGTGATGACCTACTTAGTTCTTTAGGCTGGTCAATAAGTCAAAGTAGGTGATGCACCTACTTGTCACCTACTAGCTTAGTTAAGTCAAGCAAGCAGCTCACTTATTTTATTCTATTTTCTAATTTCTAATCGTATAGGTGAGGGACCGAGTTTCTTATATGAGCAGTGATAGTTTAATGTGTATTGGGAGGTGTTGTAATGCCCCATTCAGTTCAGCACGTAAACGGCCAAGTTAACCTCGACAAAAGTATTTAAACTCGAGATGGTAAGGTTGTATTTGAGTAAATATTTAGGTTGAAGTGTTAAGTTAAAGCGAAAGGGATTAGAAATTAGAAAATAGAATAAAATAAGTGAGCTCCTTGCTTGACTTAACTAAGCTAGTAGGTGACAAGTAGGTGCATCACCTACTTTGACTTATTGACCAGCCTAAAGAACTAGGTAGTTGCATAACCTACTAAGACTATTTTGATTAGCTTAGAGGGCCAAGTACATCCATCACCCACTTGAATAAATTCTGGCTCAAAGAAGTGAAAGAAAGGGAAAGAATTGGCAGCCAAGGCCCAATAAGGTCAAGTACAACAAAGCCCATGTAAAATGGCCAAGTAGGTGTATCACCTTCTTGACATTTTGTGGCTCAAAATGAGCAAGGAAAGTCGGCCAAAGAATCCCCCCTTTAAAGGGGTTAAGACCAGCTCATTTCACTCATTTTAACTTGGAAACAAAATCAGATTTTAGAAGTTCTTTCTTTCTCTCTCTCTTAGCTTCACATAGCAGCCATAAAATACCATTAGGGTTCTTAAGTATTCTCAATCTTTTCAAGCTAATTTGAAGGGGAGTTCAAGCTCTTGAAGAAGTACAAGTTAGGAGAACAGATTTTCAGAATTTGAGGTAAAGTTACTGCCCATTTTTGCCCATTTTTATATACAAGTTTGATGGAGAATTCTGTATGTGTTTGTGTCAAGAACCATGGGGTAGTGATTGGAACCCTTGAGTTAAAATACTTTCTTATTATGTTGAAGGATGTTTGGGATTATTTTAGGAGCGGTTTTATGTGTATATATTTGGGACAGCTTGGTTGAACTTGTAAAAGGGTGTGTGAAGTTGTATTGAAGTATGGAAGGAGGGTGTGGTAATACACCACTTAATTGGGTGTTATGTTAACTTGCTGCCTGCACACCTTTGTATGTTGTTTGGTATATGTTGTGAAGTCGGAAGAGTTTCAAGGGACCTTATGAGAAGGTCGTACAGTATATAGATATGTTTAGAGGAGAAGAGGTGAAAGGAACACTCTTGGTTTGATCAATTACGAGCTTACTGCCTAGTTACTGATTTAGTGGGATCAAGTAGCCCAAATTGGTTAACTAGCTACTAATACTAGTTTTGCCACGTATTTCATTGTAGATAAATAATCTGAAAGGGGGAAGCTTAATTCGTTGTAATATCCGAGTTACACAACAAGGTATGTAAGGATTCTCAGTTTCATATTCCTTGGCATGAACTCTTATATTAGTGTTGTTACCAACGAAGTGAGTTTCCTCGTAAAGGTACTTTCAACAGCAAGCTTTGTGAGTTATTCTCTAAGCCAAATGAGGTTCATTGTATCATATAAGCTCCTAAACAATACGTTGATGTTACATTTGCTCCTTATATCATTGTTACTTCCTTAAGTGCATATTCATATGTCTTCTACTACTGGTCCATAGTTTTGATCTCAATAAAGGTTACAACCACCAAAGTAACAATCTCAAAGATTAAAGAAACTAAATGAAGTAATCTGTATATGTGTGGGTGGCATCCCAGGGGTGAAAGCCTAGCATGGGTCGATCCCTATTTGTGTACTTATGGGTGGCAGCCTAGGGGAGAAATCCTAGCATGGGTCGATCCCAATTTGTATATTTATGAGGGCAACATCCCAAGGGTTAAATTGCCTAGAATGGGACTCCTCTTCTACCACTGATAAGTTGGTCACATGTATTACATGCCTTACAATGATCATAAAGCAAAGAAGAGTAACCAAAGAACGTAATATACATGATTTCACAAGTGTAAGCAAATGTGATCTTTTTTTCTTATTTACATGTTTATGCACTGATATCTGATTCTATTTGAGCTCTTGTTTACATATGGTTTACTTTATGCCTTACATATTCAGTACATTCTCTCGTACTAACGTCCCTCATGGGGACGCTGCATTTCATGCCGCAGGCACATGTACTCTGGCTAGTAGACCTCCAGTAAGAGCACAGGACACTCGGCTGCTGTTGGTGAGCTCCAGGTTGATTCGGGGCTTTACCGAGTCTTTGGTATATCTTTTGGGTATTATATAGTTAAGGGTAAGGCGGGGCCCTGTCCCGACCTAAACTATTTTGTCTATCTTGTAGAGGCTTTGTAGACCAATGTTAAAGTAAAACTTAGTTATGTCTTTGCTCTTAACAGTTGTGGCCGCAATGGCCAGATCGTGTACATAAGTTTTGGGCCTATCTATGTTGGTCTTGTTATTCAGGAAGCTTATCTATAGTCAAAGCTTCTTAATTGTCATAGTTATATGCATGATGAATCACAGGTTATAAGTTTGTTCTCTCGGACCTTTAGGGCATCGAGTGCCTGTCCGTCTAAATGAAATTTGAGGCGTGACAAAAGTGGTATCAGAGCAGGTCATCCTAGGGAGTCTACAAAGCCGGGACTATGTAGAGTCTTGCTTATGGGTGTGTTGTGCACCACATCTATAAACAGGAGGCTACGGGACATTTAGGAGTTGTCTCTTTTTCTTCATCTCTTAGATCATGCAATAGAGCCAATGTTATAGGTTTATCGTATCTAACCTTTAAATTGTTTTCATTATAGCAAAAATGCCGGTTACTAGGAAAAGTAAGAGTACTGGTAAGCAAGTAGATGTGGCTACTAGAGAAGGGACCAGCAAATCACCACCTAGATGAGCTAATCAAAGTGAGGCTCAACATGTGTCTTCATCACGGATTCCTCCACTCCTCCGTCTCCAGAAGAGCTAAGGAGGGCAGCAGCACCCCAAGAACCACCGATTAATGCTACTGACCAAGATTTAAAGAATGCAGTCCAATTGTTGACTCGTATACTTGCTGGTCAAGGACAAGGGCAAGCAAGTCCAATTGCAGGTACTAGTGGTGCAAATAGGGAAGCTAGTGTGCGGATATGTGATTTCCTTAATTTGGACCCTCTATCATTCACCAGGTCAGATCCTAATGAAGATCCGCAAGACTTTATTGATCAAATCCAAAGGACCTTAGATATTATGCATGTATCTGGTAAGGAAGCAGTTGAGTTGGCAACATATAGATTAAAAGGTGTGGCTATATTGTGGTACGAAGCTTGGAAACAATCTAGGGATATAAATACACCTTCAGCTAAATGGAAAGAGTTTAAAAAGGCATTCCTTGACCATTATCTGCCATTGGAGATTCGGGAGGCCTGTGCAACTCAGTTCTTAAATATTCACCAAGGGAATATGAGCGTGAGAGAGTATAGTCTCAAGTTTAATTCATTGGCCAGGTATGCTCCTAATGTAGTAGCTACTATGGAGGATAGAGTTCATCGTTACGTGGATAGATTGGATTCATATCTGGTTAGGGATTGTACTATTGCTGCTTTGAACAAAGATATGGATATAGCAAGGATACAAGCTTTTGCACAAAAGATGGAGGATCAAAGGCAAAGGAGAAGGACACAATAGTCGGAAAGAGGGCAATCCAAGAGGGACAGATCTATGGGCTAGTTTATGCCATCCCAAGGTGAGTTTAGGCCTCGGTTTTCTAATAGATTGCCTAGGCCATCATCTTCCTACTCTACAGCAAGCGCTCCACCTCGGTTTCAAGGGTATAGGTCTAATCAATTTGGGCAAAGGAGTGAGAGTCAAGTCTCACAAGTAGCGGGGTACCAAGAACAGGGAAGTGCGACCCAACCAAGACCTCTTAGACAGTCTTATAAACAATGTGGAAGAAATCATCCAGGTATATGTCGGCTTGGAACAAATGTTTGTTTTTGGTGTGGTACACCGGGACACATGATGAGAAATTGCCCTCAAAGGGGCATGGGTAGCATGGCACAACCTACTGGATCGGTTGCTGCATCATCATCATCGGTGCCTTCTTTAGGTAGGGGGCCACATGATACTAGCATGGATAGCATGGTTGACATGAGC
The DNA here is from genome assembly GCA_003996215.1 of Jaltomata sinuosa. NCBI lineage: Eukaryota > Viridiplantae > Streptophyta > Magnoliopsida > Solanales > Solanaceae > Jaltomata > Jaltomata sinuosa. The sequence goes on along the minus strand of QJPP01001742.1, from coordinate 116,729 downwards.
ATGGATGGTATAGATGACACATACGATATTCATGCAAAGAAAAGTATACAATGTGTGGGTTGTCCATTAAAGTGAGGTGGAAGGAGGAATTCAAGAATTCCCAAAAGAAGGCAACCAAATAAGGCCCTTACTTCATTAAGGGAAAAACTGTAATAGCTAGTGTCTTCTTATTCCCTAGTATAAGTAGTAGCTTTTCTTCATTTTGGAAGACTAGTTTTTGCATATTGAAGATTGATACTCTAAAACTTGTAGTTGCTAGTGTAAGGCTTAGTGTAATTCCCTTAAGGAATTAGTGAGTGATTAGGGTGACTCTCTTGATTGTTAGTTTAACTTCTTTATTTAATTAATCGAAGGTCTCCCACATGTGGATTTTATTTAGGTTTCCTTGATTAGTTGAGTTGAATTAGTATCTAGTTGTTGGAATCAATTGGGAGGTGAGGGTTTTAGCCCCTTGTTGCCCATAATTTCAATTCCTAATTATTAATTCTCATATATTTTCCTTCGTTTCTTCTTGTTTGTTGTATTTCCGTTATCATTTGGTATCAAAGCTCGGTTTAGATTTGTTTCCACAAATCTAAGTCTTGAGAATTTGATATCTTCAAAATCCAAAAAAAAAATGATTTTTTTTGTTTTGATTTGTTGTTTTTGACACTAGATCTTCATTCCCTAGTGTTTTTTGAGTCTAGATTTCAAATTTCGTGCGATTTGGAGTTGTAGAAGTGAAGTTGCCATTAAAGGGTTTTGAACTTTTGAAACTTTACAAACTTTGAAAGTGGGTCTATTGATTGAGGAGGAATTGGAGCTTAAAAACCATTGGGGTTTGTTCCTTACGTTAAGGGGAAGCTAATCCTAAAATTTGAGCCAATTCCGAGCTCATTTGAAGGTGTTGGTGTTTAGTGTGTCTTCTTGGTATTCCAGGTGTTTTTGATATTCATCAACAACATCTTGAAGAAGAAGAAGCCAAAAGGTATATTTGGTCCAACTTTTCCAAGTCAAAGTGGTCAAAGATGTTTGTTGGATCCACAAGTGGAATTTAAAAAAAAAAATCCATGTGGACTTGCCACGTCAGCAGCCACGTCAGCGCGTATTGCCCAATTTCAGAGAGCAAAAATCTACAGGTTCTATACTTAGTTTTTTTTAGAGGTCTCAAATTTTGGAACCCCAAAATTTTTCTAAGTGTTGGAACTTTTAAGACTCCAAAATTTTTCTAAGTGTTGGAACCTCAAACTTCTTCTTCTACACTCATTTTTCTTCGATTTCTCAACTATTTAACATCTAATTAATATTTTTAATTACTTGTTAACTAGTTTTAAAATATCAAATCATCTCTTTGATTCTCTAAATTAAGCAACAACAAGTAGTTTCTCCTACTTTTGTTACTTAATTCTTGAGTCCAAATTCTTTCGTGCTTCTTCCTCCTTCTTTTCTTGTTTTGTTTCGTTGATTAATTTCTTGATTCAAGTCCGTTTAGAGTCTTTCAAGTCGTCCTTCTTTCAAGAGTCACAAGAATCTACTCCTCCACAAAGGATAGGTGACCTTGAGTTGATTGAGTGGAGCTAGTTCACTATCAATTTTGAGACGACGCCATAGAAGATTAGTTGAGAGTTTACATACGAGTGATGTGAGGCTTTTTTTCTACTAATATTGTTTGTTGAGTTTTTGTAGGTACAATGTCTAATCATTTTCCTTATAACCATGGAGGAAGGAGCTTGGTGAACAACATGGGGACGAATTTAAATGTGTCAAGGAGGGTGACCAATATGAATGAAAGGGTGGTTGAAACAAATGGGAGGTTTGGAGGTATAGAGGAAAGGGTAAAAACGATGGATAGTATAAATGAAAGGAGGTTCCTTATGACAAGTCAAAGTGAAGAAACAAGAAGGACCTCGGGTCAAGAATTCAACCTATACTACCCCCAACCAAATTGGAACCAAACCTACTATAACACCCCGTACCTTTCAAAACCTATGTGACTAAGTAAATATCGACGAAGGTATTTGAGCTCGAGATTGTGAAGGGGTACTTTGGCCTAGAATTTGAAATGGTAAAATGTATATAAGTGTTAAGTTAAATTATAAGGAGGAGGGTTTTGAAAATGAGATAAAACAAGTGAGGTACTTGCTCGACTTATCTAAGCTCTTAGGTGACAAGTAGGTGCATCACCTACCTACGCTAACGAACTAAGTTCCGAGGGCCGATTACGGGCAGCAACACCATGGATTATTAGACCTAATGGTAGCCCAAATGAAGCTTAAAGTTGGCCCATCAAAGCACAACCAAATCTGGCCCAAACAACTACAAAAGTAGCCACCAATATTGACCACATTTTGACCCAAGAGAAGCCCAAAATCAGCCCCAAAACTTAACCCTTTTGAGGCCCAAGCAAAGGGTAATTTTGGCCCAAGTTTCTTGACCCATTTTGGCCCAAATATACTCAAAAAAAGTCGGCCAAAAAGGTCCCTTTATATAGGGCTTTTGCTGATCAATGTTCATCACAAAAAGCTGGAAAATTCTCTCTTATCTCATTTCCTTTTTGGCAGCCCTTCTTTCCCTTTAGGGTTCTAAGAAGACCAAGATTAATTGAAGCTTAAGGTGAGTTAAACAACTTGTTATCTTGGTATTAATCTACTACATATAGCTAGGATATCCTATGGTAAGAAAGACATGAACTATGGCAGCCCTTTCTTATGATTTAACACATGGAAATTGTGTAACAATTAAGAGATTTCTTCTTCTCTTGTTGGTGTATGTGTAGGGGGTACTTAAGCTTTTAAAGCATCAATAAAAAGAGGATAAAAACACCCCTTCAAGTGTGGTAAGTACTCTGCCCATAATAATATTTTTGGATTGAAGTTCGGATAGACAATTGTTGTTGAATTGTTGTTAAGAACTCACGGGACGGCGATCGGAAGCCGTGGGTTCAATGTGTTGCTATTGTATTTCGACATGGTGAGTTGTGTAGGGGCTGTTTGATGTGTTTTGTATTATTGGAGGCAGTAGGTTGGTGTGTGTGTGATGTGTATTGGATAGGGGAGAAAGGTGTGATGATACACCTTTAATTAATGCAAAATACGTAAATCTGCCCGGGAAATGTTTAGCTACTGTTTTGGGAGTGTTGCAGCAGGTTTAAGAGCTAATATTAGCTTCATTATACCCTTGTGTTGTAGATTAACTTAATAAGGGAAGTCCAAGTTGTGGTAAGCGAACTTCGGAAGGGAACGAGGTATGTTTAAGGCTCTTTATTCTTAACTCGCATGAATCTAGAAATGAACTCTAAATCTCCGAAAGAAGGAATTTGAGTATTATGTTGTAACAGAGCTGATTTGGTAACTCAACAAGTCTTAAGGAACTAATTTATACATTATGGTGATTCAAGTCGCCTTCTTATAAAAATCTGATTCTTTTTGCACGAAACGTAAGTTATCTTTTTGTCGAGTTTCTTCTTTGTATTGTGATCTCTAATCAAGCTTTAGAAAGTATACAAGGAAAGTTAGAAAGTCAATCCCCATTTATATGTGTTTGGTATGTTGATTCCAACACCTAGTAAGCCAAGGCTAAAGACGTTATCTAAATGAACCTTCATAAATAACAAGAATAGCTTTGAAGGTCAATCTAGTAATACACTAATTATGCGTGGTTTGCGTGTTTGTGTGCACCGAGGTGCTACTACAATATTTGAGGCTATTATATACACATAGTGTGCAAACGAGGTGCTACTGCATATGAGGCCATTATAACACATAGTGTGCACCGAGGTGCTACTGCCATATGAGGCATTAAATACATAGGTGCGCCGAGGCGCTACTGCCATATTGAGGCTATTAAATATAGGGTGCGCCGAGGCGCTATGGTGGTTCAGTGTGGGTTATAAAGAGTGAGTTGCAGCGTGTGTTAATGCATGTATTGTGTTCTAAAAAGAATAAAGGAGAAAGAGCTTAATGAGTCTAACCAATTACAGTTTACAAGCTTCATATTTTATCTTGTTCAGATTTACTACTTGCGACTTGCTTTTATGCTTCTACCTTACATGCCAGTACATTATTGTCGTACTGACGCCCCATTGCCTGGGGGCGCTGCATTCATGCCTGCAGGTCCAGACAGAAACCCAGATAGACCTCTTCAGTAGAAGTTGCGGAGTTCAGCCATTTTGGTAAGCTCCATTCTTCCTGGAGCTGACGAGTCAGAGGTCTAGCTTATATTTTGACCAGGTTATGTATATGTACAGCTTATGGGTAGTCCAGGGCCTGTCCTGGATATGAGATATTTTACTTACTCCTAGAGGCTTGTAGACGTGTATATGTACATCAGTGTTGGGTATGGCCTTGTCGGCCTTGTTTTTAGTTATCTACTATGATAATAGCCTTGTCGGCCTTGAGTTGCTTAACTACTATTGAGCTTTCAGTGTTTCCAATTGTAATTCTTAGAGACCTTGTCGGTCTCAGACCCCCAGCAGGTTCAACAGAGATACACTCTATTTTGGCACCCTCGGCCTTTTGGGGCTCCGGGTGTCGGTCATGCCTCCCATGGTTTGGGGCGTGACACCTACCCTCAAACTACATTCCGAATGAACCCAAGCTATGATAGGCAAGTCACCCCACATCAAAATACACAACCATATCATCCACCACAAAGGAGTCCTTTTGTGGAAAACCAAGATAGAAGCCAAGCACCTCCACAAAATATATCACATGCATCCTTGCATGTACCTTATGTTCCACCCCAACAACACTACCCACAAGTACCCTACCAAGATATCTATTATCAAAACCCTCTTTATGATGAAATGTGTGAAGAGGTTAGCCCGAATGAATGGTGGGAAAGACCCGAAGGCTTTGGTATGAACCAAGGCATCATGAGATGTCAAGAAAAATGGGATAGTGGAGATAGGTATAGTAATGAAGGAGGAAGGTGTGAAGATCGAAGTGATCGATATGGTGGCCAAGGTGTTCCAAATCATGGGATGGGTGACAACATGGCGAGTCTTCCAATGTTCCAAGATGGTAGTCAAGCTATTCAAGCTAACTACAGCACAAAAGGGGAAGACCAAGCCTATGGAGGTAATCATGGTATACCTCAATCTTCTTCTCCTTCTATCATTCGATGTTATAAGTGTCAAGGTGAAGGACATATTGCTAGAAATTGTCCACAAAAAAGGTCAAACGTTATCTTGTGTGATGAACCTTGTGCTAAAAATGTGATAGAGTATGAGGTTGGGAATGGTTGTGATGAACCTAAGGTTAGGCATGATGAAGCAACCTCAAATGTTGTTGATGAGAAATTGGAGAAGGATTTGAACTCTTCTTGTGATCTAAAGAGAATCATGGGGGATCTTTCTAAAGAGGAACTTGATCAAAGTGTGAACCTATTTCATGCAAGGTTCAAGATGATGGATTGGGTATGTTCCTTGGTCATTTATGGTAGGAGTAGTACTATGTGGTGAGTTGCACTATGGTTGATAGAATGAAACTTCCTACACAAAGACACCCCAAGCCATACACACTTCAATGGCTTATTGAGAATTATGAAGTAGAGGTAACCAAACAAGTGGTCGTGAATTTTAGCATTGGAAAGTATCGAGATGAGGTGTTATGTGATGTTTTGCCCATTCAATCTTGTCATATGTTGTTTGGTAGACCTTGGCTAGCCGGTAGGGATGTTCGATATCAAGTGGAGTCCAATAAATACTCATTTGTATTTGGAGGATGAAGGCACATTCTTGTACCTTTAACACCCTATCAAGTGAGTGAGGACTACAAGATAATGAGGGAGCTTCAGAAAGTACTTAAGAGAGAGGAACTTGAAAAAGAGAAGAAAGAATTGGCTCAAGAAGGAAGGTTGTATGAGATTGATGAGCCAAGAAGTGACTTAAAAGCGGTGCACAAGGAGCACTTAATTTTGGGACTTGCCAATACCAATCCCCTGTTACCTACTAACCATGGTGCTAGCATTTTTCCTAGTACCATCCCTTCTCTTTTGCAGGTTCATGGAAAAATATTTCTAAAGGAGGATCCGAACAAAGTCCCTCATGAACAAAGGGTTGAAGGCCTAATAATAGAGCTACCTAGAAAGTCAACTCTTAAGAAGAAACACAAAGACCAAGTCTATGGGTCCAAAATGATGCATTGGAGGAAAATCTTTGGGAAACCAAGTGTGGTGCACAAGAATGCAGACTCAAAAGCCCGTCTTCAAGGTATGTACCCTTCCCCTCTTATTCCAAGCAATCCTTAGACTCATGATGACACTTTTCCTATGGTAGGTAGGTTTTGGAAATTGTATGACCTCATACCCTACCATGAGAGTGATGATATAGCTCCAATGTATTCATGGTTGGGTTTGGATATGCTTAAGTTATGTGTGTTTCATGTTTTGAATGCCAACCATAGTTATTATTTGGGAAAGAATCCATGGTGCTTTCGTGATGCCCGATTTATGTATTCTACTCCTTGTCACACTTATGTGGTTCGACAAGTTGAGGTGTTAGGATGGATTCTTAAAAGCATGACTCCATTTGTTTATCCATTTTTTGTGGGAGTTTGTTTGAGGAATAATAATGAAGTGTACTTGAAATGCTTAATCTCGTCCTCTTATATTCCAAATTATGAATGCCATCTTGTTAACATTCTTTTCTTAAAATGTGTATTTGCAATTGAGAACCCTCGAGTGGATGCTAAGTTGCTTATTTATTTTTGGGAGAGTCCATGGATATTGAAAGCTCCTTGTCACCTTCATAGGGTTGGAGAAGTTGAAGTTTCAAATGGAACTTTTGGAAGCATGTTTGGTTCTATGATAGGAGGGACCCCAACTCCTTGGGAGTATTATTTGGCATGGAGTGATTTGACTCCTAATAAATCCCTCGACTATTCTAGTAGCATGGCTTTGTTGGTGCACTTTCTTCCTTTGGAAAGTTTTCTTATAGAGAGGATTGTTTTGTGCTTAAAATGTCTCTTCTTATCTATCAGTGTCCTTATCTTTTGGCATGCCCTAGATGAGAATAGTGAGCTTAACACCTTTCTCTACTACCTTTTTTCTTATGATGATACCCGTAGTGGTGTGAGATTTATTTTGTATGGAGGTAAAGATATGTGGGTCTTTTACTTTTTTGACCCTAATGAACCCTTATGGGTGATTGCACCACTTTTGGTGTGGCCTACTTGTGAGATAATGAAACAATTGTGTCTTATGGCTCCAAAGTTAGATATGATACTTGATGCCACAAAGACCTTTGTGTTTGCCTTGTCTCTTGATGTTTATCATAACCAAAACCTTTGCACCTTGTATGATGAGTTACTTTTATTGGAAGAAAAGGATATTTGGTTATATCTCAAATTTGTGCCTCCTTGGCATGGTGATATTGTTGCTAACCCTTGTACTAACCCTCATGCTTTGAGGATGTTTTGGTAGTTGTCCTTCTCGTGTGTCTTTAAGGTTTGGATTCGAGGACGAATCATTTTCAAGAAGGGGAGGATGATACTAGCATGGATAGCATGATTGACACGAGCATGGATGGTATAGATGACACGTACGATGTTCATTCAAAGGAAAGCATATAATGTGTGGGTGGTCCATTAAAGTGAGGTGGAAGGAGGAATTCAAGAATTCCCAAAAGAAGGCAACCAAACAAGGCCCTTACTTCATTAAGGGCAAAACTGTAATAGCTAGTGTCTTCTTATTCCCTAGTATAAGTAGTAGCTTTTCTTCATTTTGGAAGACTAGTTTTTGCATATTGAAGATTGATACTCTAAACTTGTAGTTGCTAGTGTAAGGACTTAGTGTAATTCCCTTAAGGAATTAGTGAGTGATTAGGGTGACTCTCTTGATTGTTAGTTTAACTTCTTTACTTAATTAATCGAAGGTCTCCCACTTGTGGATTTCATTTAGGTTTCCTTGATTAGTCGAGTTGAATTAGTATCTAGTTGTCGGAATTAATTGGGAGGTGAGGGATTTAGCCCCTTGTTGCCCATAATATCAATTCCTAGTTATTAATTCTCATATCTTTTCCTTCATTTCTTCTTGTTTGTTGTATTTCCGTTATCACCACAGGTACCTGCAGGTCGTGGTAAAGGTGGTAGAGGAACTGCTAGTTCTAGTGGAGTTCAAAATCGTACATATGCTCTAGCGAAATGACAGAATTTAGAGGCTTCACCTGATGTGGTTACAGGTACATTGTCCATCTTTTCACATAATGTATATGCATTAATTGATCCAGGCTCTACACTATCATATGTAACTCCATTGATTGCTGGAAAGTTTAAAGGAACGCCAAAATTATTGGTTAAACCATTTGAAGTATTTACGCCAACTAGCGAGTCTATTATAGCTAGAAAAGTCTATCGTAATTGCATAGTAACTGTTTGTGACCGTAACACATTGGCTGACCTTGTTGAGCTAGATATGATAGATTTTAACGTTATAATGGATATGGATTAGTTGGCTTCATGTTATGCCATGGTAGATTGCCGAGCTAAGAGGGTGAGTTTCCATTTTCCAAAAGAGGCAGTCCTTGAATGGAAAGGTAATGTTGGGACACCAAGAGGTAAGTTTATTTCTTATCTTACGGCAAAGAAGATGATGTCCAAAGGGTACATATGTCATCTAGTGAGAGTGAGAGATATAGATGCGGAGCCACTAGATCTTCAGTCTATTCCAGTGGTAAATGAATTTTCTAATGTATTTTCCGAAGAGCTTCCATGTTTGCCTCCAGAACGAGAGATAGAGTTTGGTATTGAAGTGATTCCAGGTACTCAACCCATCTCCATCCCTCCATATAGGATGTCCCCAGCAGAATTACGAGAATTGAAGGAGCAATTAAAAGATTTGTTAGAAAAGGGATTCATAAAGCCTAGTATATCCCCTTGGGGAGCACCAGTTTTATTTGTACACAAGAAAGATGGCTTATTGAGAATGTGTATTGACTATCGGCAGTTTAATAAGGTGACAATTAAGAACAAATATCCCCTTTCTAGGATTAATGATTTGTTTGACTAGTTACAGGGTGCTAAGTGTTTCTCGAAGATTGATTTGAGGTCGGGTTATCATCAAATAAAAGTCAAAGCTAAAGATATACCCAAGACAGCTTTCCGAACACGGTATGGTCATTTTGAATTTTTAGTTATGTCATTTGGGCTAACAAATGCACCAGCAGCTTTTATGGATTTGATGAATAGGGTGTTCAAGCCATTCTTGGACGTGTTTGTGATTTTATTCATAGATGATATCTTGGTCTATTCAGGATCAAAGGAGGACCATGCTAATCACTTGTGGCAGGTGTTATAGGTTCTTCGTGATCATAAGCTATATGCAAAGTTTTCTAAATGTGAGTTTTGGTTAAAAACTGTGGCATTCTTGGGTCATATTGTCTCTGATGAAGGAATAAGGGTTGATGCTCAAAAGATAGAAGCCGTGAAGAACTGGCCAAGACCTACAACACCTACGGAGGTTCATAGTTTCCTTGGGTTGGCAGGTTATTATAGAAGGTTCGTTGAGGGATTTTCCTCTATTTCTGCACCCTTAACAAAGCTAACACACAAGGCAGCCAAGTTCCAATGGAGCAATGCATGCAAAAGAAACTTCCAAGAGCTGAACAATAAGTTGACTTCTACACCTATATTGGTACTTCCAGAAGGCATAGCTTGTATGCAGTGTATTGTGATGCGTTGGGAGTGGGCTTAGGATGCGTATTGATGCAGCATGGTAAAGTAATAGCTTATGCCTTAAGACAGTTGCGACCACATGAGAAAAATTATCCAACCCATGATCTAGAGCTAGCAACGGTTTTATTTGCTTTAAAGATATGGCGCGACTACTTGTATGGGGTTCATGTTGACATATATATGGACCATAAGATCTTACAATATATCTTTAAGCAGAAAGATTTGAATCTGAGGCAGCGAAGATGGCTTGAGTTATTAAAAGATTATGATGTTGATATCTTGTATCATCCGGGGAAAGCAAATGTGGTGGCCAATGCTTTAAGTCGTAGGACAATGGAAAACACCTATGGGAAGTCCATGGAAAGACAAAGAATAGATAAGGATCTATACCAACTAGCTAGCTTGGGGGTTCGCCTTCTTGAATCTCAAGATGAAGGGATTATTGTGCAAAATGCAGCAGAATCCTCATTAGTAGTCGAAGTAAAAGAGAAGCAATATAAGGATCCTATTCTATTACAACTTAAGGAGAATGTACAACAAGGGGTGACAAAGGCATTTGAGCTTACGTAAAACAAAGTACTCCAGTGCCAAAACAGATTGTGTGCCTAATATAGATGGACTAAGGGAGAGAATTATGATAGAAGCACATCATTCAAGATATTCTATCCATCCGGGCTCAACTAAAATGTATCATGACTTGAAAGGAGTGTATTGGTGGAGTGACATGAAGAAGAACATTGCAGAATTTGTTTCTCAATGTCCAAATTGTCAACAAGTTAAAGTAGAGCACCAAAAGCCTGGAGGTTATATGCAAAATATAGACCTTCTAATTTGGAAGTGGGACATGATCAACATGGATTTTTTCACTGGTCTGCCTCTCTCATTTCGGAAGTTTGACTCCATATGAGTGATAGTTGATAGACTCGCCAAATCAGCCCACTTCTTGCCGGTTAAGGCTACTTATACAGTTGAAGAGTATGCATGGTTGTATATTAAAGTGATAGTTCGGCTACATGGAATCCCAATCTCTATTATATCTGATAAGGGAGCTCAATTCACCGCGAATTTTTGGAAATCATTTCAGAAGAGTTTGGGAACAAAAGTGAATTTAAGTACGGCCTTTCACCCTCAAATGGATGGTCAGGCAGAACGTACAATCCAAACACTTGAGGATATGTTACGAGCTTGTGTATTGGACTTTAAAGGTAGCTGGGATGACCATTTACCACTTATTGAGTTTTCTAACAATAGCTACCATTAAAGTATCAAAATGGCACCTTATGAAGCTTTATATGGGAGGAAGTGTAGATCACCAATCGAATGGTTTGAAGTGGGTGAAACTACCTTATTTGGGCCAGATCTTGTTCATCAAGCTATGGAAAAAGTTAAGGTGATACAACAGCGGCTGGCAACGGCTCAAAGTCAATACAAATCATATGCAGATATTAGAAGAAGAGGGCTGGAGTTAGCTATAGGAGATTGGGTATTTTTGAAGGTATCACCAATGAAAGGGGTGATGAGATTTGGTAAAAAGGGAAAGTTAAGTCCACGCTATATAGGGCCATATAATATTATTCAAAGAGTTGGCCAAGTTGCATATGAGATAGAACTACCCCAAGAGCTTTCAACAGTCCATCCGGTATTTCATGTCTCAATGCTTCGAAAGTGTATAGGTGACCCATCTCGTATTACTCCTACTGAAGATGTACAAGTTATGGGAGATCTCACTTATGAAAAAGTACCCATTGCTATTCTGGATCGCCAAGTTAAGAGGATAAGAAATAAGGAAGTAGCTTCCGTAAAAGTACTGTGGAGAAACCAACAAGTAGAAGAAGTTACATGGGAAGCGGAAGAAGCGATGAAATCCAAGTATCCTCATCTATTTTAGTCCGATGAGAAAGGTGGAAGTGTTGAGTTGAGGCTTTAACGAGTAAGTATAAGTCTATATATATTATTTGTCTAATAGTGGTACTTAACTTAGGCTTTAGCTTGTTTGGGCTGGTTAACTTTAATATCATTCGAGGACGAATGTTCCTAAGAAGGGGAGGATGTAGCATCCCATATTCTGCATATACTAGTCCTATTCATATATCACTTGATATAGCCTTGTCATATAGGTGAGGGACCGAGTTTCTTATATGATCAGTGATAGTTTAATGTTTATTGGGAGGTGCTGTAATGCCCTATTCAGTTCAGCACGTAAACGGCCAAGTTAACCTCGACAAAAGTATTTAAACTCGAGATGGTAAGGTTGTATTTAAGTAAATATTTAGGGTGAAGTGTTAAGTTAAAGCAAAAGGGATTAGAAATTAGAAAATAGAATAAAATAAGTGAGTTGCTTGCTTGACTTAACTAAGCTTGTAGGTGACAAGTAGGTGCATCACCTACTTTGACTTATTGACCAGCCAAAAGAACTAGGTAGTTGCATAACCTACTAAGACTATTTTGACTAGCTTAGAGGGCCAAGTACACCCATCACCCACTTGAATAAATTCTGGTCCAAAGAAGTGAAAGAAAGGGAAAGAATTGGCAGCCAAGGCCCAGTAAGGTCTTCCAACAAAGCCCATGTAAAATGGCCAAGTAGGTGTATCACCTTCTTGACATTTTGTGGCTCAAAATGAGCAAGGAAAGTCGGCAAAAGCAGACCCCCTTGAAAAAAAATAGATTTTAGAAGTTCTTTCTTTCTCTCTCTCTTAGCTTCACATAGCAGCCATAAAATACCATTAGGGTTCTTAAGTATTCTCCCTATTTTCAAGCTAAGTTGAAGGGGAGTTCAAGCTCTTGAAGAAGTACAAGTTAGGAGGACAGATTTTTAGAATTTAAGGTAAAGTTACTGCCCATTTTTTACCCTTTTTTATATGCAAGTTTGAGGGAGAATTCTGTCTGTGTTTGTGTCAAGAACCATGGGGTAGTGATTGAAATCCTTGAGTTAAAATACTTTCTTATTATGTTGAAGGATGTTTGGGATTGTTTTAGGAGCGGTTTTATGTGTATATATTTGGGACAGCTTGGTTGAACTTGTAAAAGGGTGTGTGAAGTTGTATTGAAGTATGGAAGGAGGGTGTGGTAATACACCACTTAATTGGGTGTTATGTTAACTTGCTGCCTGCACACCTTTGTATGTTGTTTGGTATATGTTGTGAAGTCAGAAGAGTTTCAAGGGACCTTATGAGAAGGTCGTACAATATGTAGATATGTTTAGAGGAGAAGAGGTGAAAGGAACACTCTTGGTTTGATCAATTACGAGCTTACTGCCTAGTTGTTGATTTAGTTGGATCAAGTAGCCTAAATTGGTTAACTATCTACTAATACTAGTTTTGCCACGTATTTCATTGTAGATAAATAATCTGAAAGGGGGAAGCTTAATTCGTTGTAATATCCGAGTTACACAACAAGGTATGTAAGGTTTCTCAGTTTCATATTCCTTGGCATGAACTCTTATATTTGTGTTGTTACCAACGAAGTGAGTTTCCTAGTAAAGGTACTTTCAACAACAAGCTTTGTGAGTTATTCTCTAAGCCAAATGAGGTTCATTGTATCATATAAGCTCCTAAACAGTATGTTGATGTTACGTTTGCTCCTTATATCATTGTTACTGCCTTAAGTGCATGTTCACATGTCTTCTACTACTGGTCCATAGTTTTGAGCTCAATAAAGGTTACAACCACCAAAGTAACAATCTCAAAGATTAAAGAAACTAAATGAAGTAATTTGTATATGTGTGGGTGGCAGCCCAGGGGTGAAAGCCTAGCATGGGTCGATCTCTATTTGTGTACTTATGGGTGGCAGCCTAGGGGCGAAAGCCTAGCATGGGTCGATCCCAATTTGTATATTTATGAGGGCAGCATCCCAGGGGTTAAATTGCCTAGCATGGGACTCCTCTTCTACCACTGATCAGTTGGTCACGTGTATTACATGCCTTACAATGATCATAAAGCAAAGAAGAGTAACCAAAGAACGTAATATACATGATTTCACAAGTGTAAGCAAATGTGATCTTCTGTTCTTATTTACATGTTTATGCACTGATACCTGATTCTATTTGAGCTCTTGTTTACATATGGTTTACTTTATGCCTTACATATTCAGTACATTCTCTCGTACTGACGTCCCTCATGGACGCATTTCATGCCGCAGGCACATGTACTCTGGCTAGTAGACCTCCCCAGTAGGAGCACAGGACACTCGGCTGCTATTGGTGAGCTCCAGGTTGATTCGGGGCTTTACCGAGTCTTTGGTATATATTTTGGGTATTGTATAGTTAAGGGTAAGGTGGGGCCCTGTCCCGACCTAAACTAAGTTTGTCTATCTTGTAGAGGCTTTGTAGACCAATGTTAAAGTAAAACTTAGTTATGTCTTTGCTCTTAACAGTTGTGGCCTCAATGGCCAGATCGTATACATAAGTTTTGGGCCTATCTATGTTGGTCTTGTTATTCAGGCTTCTTATCTATAGTCAAAGCTTTATAATTGTTATAGTTATATGCATGATGAATCACAGGTTATAAGTTGGTTTTCTCGGGACTTTAGGGCATCGAGTGCCTGTCCGTCTAAATGGAATTTGAGGCGTGACACTTTTGCTTTAACTTAACACTTCACCCTAAATATTAAGATCAAATACAACCTTACCATCTCGAGTTTAAATACTTTTTTCGAGGTTAACTTGGCCGTTTATGTGCTGAACTGAATGGGGCATTACAGCACCTCCCAATACACATTAAACTATCACTGCTCATATAAGAAACTCGGTCCCTCACCTATACGACAAGGCTATGTCAAGTGATATATGAATAGGACTAGTATATGCAGAATACCTTGGATGTTACACTATCCCGACCTAAACTAAGTTTGTCTATCTTGTAGAGACTTTGTAGACTAATATATAAAGTACAGTGCATCTTATCTCTTAACAGTTATGGCCTCAACGGCCAAACCATGTACATAAGTTTTTGAGCCTATCTATGTTGGTCTTTTATCACTGCAGCTTATATATCCTTGCTAAAGCTTTATGATTGTCATAATTATACGCATGGTAAGCACAAGCTATAAGTTGGTTCTCTCGGGCCTTTAGGGCATCGGGTGCTTATCCGTCTTGATGAGATCTGAGGCGTGACAATATTGAATTAAGATTTGAAGAACTCTTTTGAGTGTAGCTTGTTAGAGGGTGGATTCTCTATAGTTTAGCTTAGTGTAGCTTAGGTTAGTGATAGGTGGATTCCCATTATTTATCTAAAGCTCCTTTACCTTGATTTTTACTTGAGTTACTCATTTGTGGATTCATTTGGGTTACTCATTTCTATGGAATTCAAGCTCTCTCCCCCCTTGGTTTAGTTGTGGATTCAATTAAGCCTTTCATTCTTCACTTCTCATCTCCTATTTCTCATCTATCTTTAATTTCTACTTTTTGATAGATTTCAATTGATATCTCTAATTGAGTGTCACGCCTCAAATTCCATTTAAACGGACAGGCACTCGATGCCCTAAAGGCCCGAGAGAACCAACTTATAACCTGTGATTCATCATGCATATAACTATGACAATTAAGAAGCTTTGACTATAGATAAGCTGCCTGAATAACAAAACCAACATAGATAGGCCCAAAACTTATGTATACGATCTGGCCATTGAGGCCACAACTATTAAGAGCAAAGACATAACTAAGTTTTACTTTAACATTGGTCTGCAAAGCCTCTACAAGATAGACAAACTTAGTTTAGGTCGAGACAGGGCCCCGCCTTACCCTTAACTATACAATACCCAAAATATATACCAAAGACTCGGTAAAGCCCCGAATCAACCTGGAGCTCACCAACAGCAGTCGAGTGTCATGTGCTCCTACTGGGGAGGTCTACTAGTCAGAGTACATGTGCCTGCGGCATGAAATGCAGCGTCCCCATGAGGGACGTCAGTACGAGAGAATGTACTGAATATGTAAGGCATAAAGTAACCCATATGTAAACAAAAGCTCAAATAGAATCAGGTATCAGTGCATAAACATGTAAATAAGAACAGAAGATCACATTCGCTTACACTTGTGAAATCATGTATATTACGTTCTTTGGTTACTCTTCTTTGCTTTATGATCATTGTAAGGCATGTAATACACGTGACCAACTGATCAGTGGTAGAAGAGGATTCCCATGCTAGGCAATTTAACCCCTGGGATGCTGCCCTCATAAATATACAAATTGGGATCGACCCATGCTAGGCTTTCGCCCCTAGGCGGCCCACCCATAAGTACACAAATAGGGATCGAACCATGCTAGGCTTTCACCCCTGGGCTTCCACCAAAACATATACAGATTACTTCATTTAGTTTCTTTAATCTTTGAGATTGTTACTTTGGTGGTTGTAACCTTTATTGAGCTCAAAACTATGGACCAGTAGTAGAAGACATGTGAATATGCACTTAAGGCAGTAACAATGATATAAGGAGCAAATGTAACATCAACGTAATGTTTAGGAGCTTATATGATACAATGAACCTCATTTGGCTTAGGGAATAACTCACAAAGCTTGTTGTTGAAAGTACCTTTACTAGGAAACTCACTTTGTTGGTAACAACACAAATATAAGAGTTCATGCCAAGGAATATGATACTGAGAAACCTTACATACCTTGTTGCGTAACTCGGATATTACAACGAATTAAGCTTCCCCATTTCAGATTATTTATCTACAATGAAATACGTGGCAAAACTAGTATTAGTAGCTAGTTAACCAATTAAGGCTACTTGATCCCACTAAATCAGTAACTAGGCAGTAAGCTCGTAATTGATCAAACCAAGCGTGTTCCTTTCACCTCTTCTCCTCTAAACATATCTACATACTGTACAACCTTCTCATAAGGTCCTTTGAAACTCTTCCAACTTCACAACATATACCAAACAACATACAAAGGTGTGCAGGCAGCAAGTTAACATAACACCCAATTAAGTGGTGTATTACCACACCCTCCTTCCATACTTCAATACAACTTCACACACCCTTTTACAAGTTCAACCAAGTTGTCCCAAATATATACACATAAAATCGCTCCTAAAACAATCCCAAACATCCTTCAACATAATAAGAAAGTATTTTAACTCAAGGATTCCAATCACTACCCCATGGTTCTTGACACAAACACATACAGAATTCTCCATCAAACTTGCATATAAAAAGGGGTAAAAATGGGCAGTAACTTTACCTTAAATTCTGAAAATCTGTCCTCCTAACTTGTACTTCTTCAAGAGCTTGAACTCCCCTTCAACTTAGCTTGAAAAGAGGGAGAATACTTAAGAACCCTAATGGTATTTTATGGCTGCTATGTGAAGCTAAGAGAGAGAGAAAGAAAGAACTTCTAAAATCTATTTTTTTTTTCAAGTTAAAATGAGTGAAATGAGCTGGTCTTAACCCCTTTAAAGGGGGACTGATTTGGCCGACTTTCCTTGCTCATATTGAGCCATAAAATGTCAAGAAGGTGATACACCTACTTGGCCATTTTACATGGGCTTTGTTGGACTTAACCTTATTGGGCCTTGGCTGCCAATTCTTTCCCTTTCTTTCACTTCTTTAGGCCAGAATTTATTCAAGTGGGTGATGGGTGTACTTGGCCATCTAAGCTAGTCAAAATAGTCTTAGTAGGTGATGCACCTACCTAGTTCTTTAGGCTTGTTAATAAGTCAAAGTAGGTGATGCACCTACTTGTCACCTACTAGCTTAGTTAAGTCAAGCAAGCAGCTCACTTATTTTTTTCTATTTTCTAATTTCTAATCCCTTTTGCTTTAACTTAACACTTCACCCTAAATATTTACTCAAATACGACCTTACCATCTCGAGTTTAAATACTTTTGTCGAGGTTAACTTGGCCATTTACGTGCTAAACTGAATGGGGCATTAAAGACCTCCCAATACACATTAAACTATCACTGCTCATATAAGAAACTCGGTCCCTCACCTATACGAAAAGGCTATATCAAGTGATATATGAATAGGACTAGTATATGCAGAATACGAGATGTTACATCCTCCCCTTCTTTGGAACATTCGTCCTCGAATGATAACCAGCCCAAACAAGCTCAAGCTTAAGTTAAGTACCACTATTAGACAAATAATATATATAGACTTATACTTACTCGTTAATGCCTCAATTCGACACTTCCACCTTTCTCATCGGACTGAAATAGATGAGGATACATGGATTTCATTGCTTTTTCCGCTTCCCATGAAACTTCTTCTACTTGTTGGTTTCTCCAAAGTACTTTTACGGAAGCTACTTCCTTATTTCTTAGCCTCTTAACTTGGCGATCCAGAATAGCAATGGGTACTTCTTCATAAGTGAGATCTCCCATAACTTGTACATCTTCAGTAGGAGTAATACGAGATGGGTCACCTATACACTTTTGAAGCATTAAGACATGAAATGCCGGATGGAATGTTGAAAGCTCTTGGGGTAGCTCTAACTCATATGCGACTTGAGCAACTCTTCGAATAATATTATATGGCCCTATATAGCGTGGACTTAACTTTCCTTTTTTACCAAATCTCATCACCCCTTTCATTGGTGACACCTTCAAAAATACCCAATCTCCTATAGCAAACTTCAGCCCTCTTCTTCTAATATCTGCATATAATTTGTATCGACTTTAAGTTGTTGCCAGCCGCTGTTGTATCACCTTAACTTTTTCCATAGCTTGATCAACAAGATCTGGCCCAAATAAGGTAGTTTTACCCACTTTAAACCATACGATTGGTGATCTACACTTCCTCCCATAATATAAAGCTTCATAAGGTGCCATTTTGATACTTGAATGGTAGCTATTGTTGTAAGAAAACTCAATAAGCGGTAAATGGTCATCCCAGCTACCTTTAAAGTCCAATACACAAGCTCGTAACATATCCTCAAGTGTTTGAATTGTACGTTCTGCCTGACCATCCGTTTGAGGGTGAAAGGCCGTACTTAAATTCACTTGTGTTCCCAAACTCTTCTGAAATAATTTCCAAAAATTCGCGGTGAATTGAGCTCCCCTATCAGATATAATAGAGATTGGGATTCCATGTAGCCGAACTATCTCTTTAATATACAACCTTGCATACTCTTCAACTGTATAAGTAGCCTTAACCGGCAAGAAGTGGGCTGATTTGGTGAGTCTATAAACTATCACCCATATGGAGTCCAACTTCCGAAATGAGCGAGGCAGACCAGTGACAAAATCCATGTTGATTATGTCCCACTTCCAAATTGGAAGGTTTATATGTTGCATATAACCTCCAGGCTTTTGGTGCTCTACTTTAACTTGTTGACAATTTGGACATTGAGAAACAAATTATGCAATGTTCTTCTTCATGTCACTCCACCAATACACTCCTTTCAAGTCATGATACATTTTAGTTGAGCCCGGATGGATAGAATATCTTGAATGATGTGCTTCTGTCATAATTCTCTCCCTTAGTTCATCTATATTAGGCACACACAATCTGTTTTGGTACTGGAGTACTTTGTTTTACGTAAGCTCAAATGCCTTTGTCACCCCTTGTTGTACATTCTCCTTAAGTTGTAATAGAATAGGATCCTTATATTGCTTCTCTTTTACTTCGACTACTAATGAGGATTCTGCTGTATTTTGCACAATAGTCCCTTCATCTTGAGATTCAAGAAGGCGAACCCCCAAGCTAGCTAGTTGGTATAGATCCTTAGCTATTCTTTATCTTTCCATGGACTGCCCATAGGTGTTTTCCATTGTCCTACGACTTAAAGCATCAGCCACCACTTTTTCTTTCCCCGGATGATATAAGATATCAACATCATAATCTTTTACTAACTCAAGCCATCTTCGCTGCCTCAGATTCAGATCCTTCTTCTTAAAGATATATTACAAGCTCTTATGGTCCATATATATGTCAACATGAACCCCATACAAGTAGTGGCGACATATCTTTAAAGCAAATAGAACCGCTGCTAGCTCTAGATCATGGGTTGGATAATTTTTCTCATGTGGTCGCAACTGTCTTAAGGCATAAGCTATTACTTTACCATGCTGCATCAATACGCATCCTAAGCCCACTCCCAACGCATCACAATACACTGCATACAAGCTATGCCTTCTGGAAGTACCAATATAGGTGTAGAAGTCAACTTATTTTTCAGCTCTTGGAAGCTTCTTTCGCATGCATCGCTCTATTGGAACTTGGCTGCCTTGTGTGTTAGCTTTGTTAAGGGTGCAGAAATAGAGGAAAATCCCTCAACGAACCTTCTATAATAACCTGCCAACCCAAGGAAACTACGAACCTCCGTAGGTGTTGTAGGTCTTGGCCAGTTCTTCATGGCTTCTATCTTTTGAGTATCAACCCTTATTCCTTCATCAGAGACAATATGACCCAAGAATGCCATAGATCTTAACCAAAAATCACATTTAGATAACTTTGCATATAGCTTACGATCACGAAGAACCTGTAACACCTGCCACAAGTGATTAGCATGGTCCTCCTTTGATCTTGAATAGACCAAGATATCATCTATGAATACAATCACAAACACGTCCAAGAATGGCTTGAACACCCTATTCATTAGATCCATAAAAGCTGTTGGTGCATATGTTAGCCCAAATGACATAACTAAAAATTCAAAATGACCATACCATGTTTGGAAAGCTGCCTTGGGTATATCTTTCTCTTTGACTTTTACTTGATGATAACCCGACCTCAAATCAATCTTCGAGAAACATTTAGCACCCTGTAACTGGTCAAACAAATCATCAATCCTAGAAAGGGGATATTTGTTCTTAATTGTCACCTTATTCAACTGTCGATAGTCAATACACATTCTCAATGAGCCATCTTTCTTGCATACAAATAAAACTGGTGCTCCCCAAGGGGATATACTAGGCTTTATGAATCCCTTTTCTAACAAATCTTTTAATTGCTCCTTCCATTCTCGTAATTCTGTCGGGTCCATCCTATATGGAGGGATGGAGATGGGTTGAGTACTTGGAATCACATCAATACCAAACTCTATCTCTCGTTCTGGAGGCAAACCTGGAAGCTCTTTGGGAAATACATCAGAAAATTCATTTACCACTGGAATAGAATGAAGATCTAGTGGCTCCGCATCTATATCTCTCACTCTCACTAGATGACATATGTACCCTTTGGACATCATCTTCTTTGCCTTAAGATAAGAAATAAACTTACCTCTTGGTGTCCCAATATTACCTTTCCATTCAAGGACTGCCTCTTTTGGAAAATGGAAACTCACCCTCTTAGGTCGGCAATCTACCGTGGTATAACATGAAGCCAACCAATCCATACCCATTATAACGTCAAAATCTATCATATCTATCTCAACAAGTTCAGCCAATGTGTTACGGTCATAAATAGTTACTATGCAATTACGATAGACTTTTCTAGCTATAATAGACTCGCTAGTTGGCGTAAATACTTCAAATAGTTTAACCAATAATTCTGGCATTCCTTCAAACTTTCCAGCAATCAATGGAGGTACATATGATAGTGTAGAGCCTGGATCAATTAATGCATATACATTATGTGAAAAGATGGACAATGTACCTGTAACCACATCAGGTGATTCCTCCAAATTCTGTCATTCCGCTAGAGCATATGTATGATTTTGAACTCCACTAGAACTAGCAGTTCCTCTACCACCTCTACCATGACCTATAGGCACCTGTGGCCCCCTACCTAAACAAGGCACTGATGATGATGATGCAGCAACTGATCCAGTAGGTTGTGCCATGCTACCCATGCCCCTTTGAGGGCAATTTCTCATCATGTGTCCCGGTGTACCACACCAAAAACAAACATTTGTTCCAAGCTGACATATACCTAGATGATTTCTTCCACATTCTTTACAAGACTGTCTAGGAGGTCTTGGTTGGGTCGCACTTCCCTGTTCTTGGTACCCCGCTATTTATGAGCCTTGACTCTCACTCCTTTGCCCAAATTGATTAGCCCTATACCCTTGAAACCGAGGTGGAGCGCTAGCTATAGAGTAGGAAGATGATGGCCTAGGCAATCTATTAGAAAACCGAGGCCTAAACTCACCTTGGGATGGCGTAAACTGGCCCATAGATCTGGCCCTCTTGGATTGCCCTCTTTCCGACTATTGTGTCCTTCTCCTTTGCCTTTGATCCTCCATCTTTTGTGCAAAAGCTTGTATCCTTTCTATATCCATATCTTTGTTCAAAGCAGCAATAGTACAATCCCTAACCAGATATGAATCCAATCTATCCACGTAACGATGAACTCTATCCTCCATAGTAACTACTACATTAGGAGCATACCTGGCCAAAGAATTAAACTTGAGACTATACTCTCTCACGCTCATTTTCCCTTGGTGAAGATTTAAGAACTGAGTTGCACGGGCCTCCCGAATATCCAATGGCATATAATGGTCAAGGAATGCCTTTTTAAACTCTTTCCATTTAGCTGAAGGTGTATTTATACCCCTAGATTGTTTCCAAGCTTCGTACCACAATATAGCCACACCTTTTAATCTATATGTTGCCAACTCAACTGCTTCCTTACCATATACATGCATAATATCTAAGGTCATTTGGATTTGATCAATAAAGTCTTGCGGATCTTCATTAGGATCTGACCCGGTGAATGATGGAGGGTCCAAATTAAGGAAATCACGTATCCACACACTAGCTTCCCTATTTGCACCACTAGTACCTGCAATTGGACCTGCTTGCCCTTGTCCTTGACCAGCAAGTATACGAGTCAACAATTGGACTGCATTCTTTAAATCTTGGTCGGTAGCATTAACCGGTGGTTCTTGGGGTGTTGCTGCCCTCCTTAGCTCTTCTGGAGATGGAGGAGTGGAGGAAGTCCGTGATGAAGACACATGTTGAGCCTCACTTTGATTAGCTCGTCTAGGTAGTGATTTGCTGGTCCCTTCTCTAGTAGCCACATCTACTTGCTTACCAGTACTCTTACTTTTCCTAGTAACCGATATTTTTGCTATAATGAAAACAATTTAAAGGTTAGATACGATAAACCTATAGCATTGGCTCTATTTCACGATCTAAGAGATGAAGAAAAAGAGACAACTCCTAAATGTCTCGTAGCCTCCTATTTATAGATGTGGTGCACAACACACCCATAAGCAAGACTCTACATAGACATGGCTTTGTAGACTCCCTAGGATGACCTGCTCTGATACCACTTTTGTCACGCCTCAAATTCAATTTAGACAGACAGGCACTCGATGCCCTAAAGGTCCGAGAGAACCAATTTATAACCTGTGATTCATCATGCATATAACTATGACAATTAAGAAGCTTTGACTATAGATAAGGTGCCTGAATAACAAGAGCAACATAAATAGGCCCAAAACTTATGTACATGATCTGGCCATTGAGGCCACAACTGTTAAGACCAAAGACATAACTAAGTTTTACTTTAACATTGGTCTAAAAAGCCTTTACAAGATAGACAAACTTAGTTTAGGTCGGGACAGGGCCCCGCCTTACCCTTAACTATACAATACCCAAAATATATACCAAAGACTCGGTAAATCCCCGAATCAACCTGGAGCTCACCAACAGCAGTCGAGTGTCCTGTGCTCCTACTGGGGAGGTCTACTAGCCAGAGTACATGTGCCTGCGGCATGAAATGCAGTGTCCCCATGAGGGACGTCAGTACGAGAGAATGTACTGATCATGTAAGGCATAAAGTAAACCATATGTAAACAAGAGCTCAAATAGAATCAGGTATCAGTGCATAAACATGTAAATAAGAAGAGAAGATCACATTTGCTTACACTTGTGAAATCATGTATATTATGTTCTTTGGTTACTCTTCTTTGCTTTATGATCATTGTAAGGCATGTAACACACGTGACCAACTGATCAGTGGTAGAAGAGGAGTCCCATGCTAGGCAATTTAACCCCTAGGATGCTTCCCTCATAAATATACAAATTGGCATCGACCCATGCTAGGCTTTCGCCCCTAGGCTGCCACCCATAAGTACACAAATAGGGATCGACCCATGCTAGGCTTTCACCCCTGGGCTTCCACCCACACATATATAGATTACTTCATTTAGTTTCTTTAATCTTTGAGATTGTTAATTTGGTGGTTGTAACCTTTATTGAGCTCAAAACTATAGACCAGTAGTAGAAGACATGTGAATATGCACTTAAGGCAGTAACAATGATATAAGGAGCAAACATAACATCAACGTAATGTTTAGGAGCTTATATGATACAATGAACCTCATTTGGCTTAGAGAATAACTCACAAAGCTTGCTGTTGAAAGTACCTTTACTAGGAAACTCACTTCGTTGGTAACAACACAAATATAAGAGTTCATGCCAAGGAATATGAAACTGAGAAACCTTACATACCTTGTTGTGTAACTCGGATATTGTAACGAATTAAGCTTCCCCCTTTCAGATTATTTATCTACAATGAAATACGTGGCAAAACTAGTATTAGTAGCTATTTAACCAATTTGGGCTACTTGATCCCACTAAATCAGTAACTAGGCAGTAAGCTCGTAATTGATCAAAGCAAGAGTGTTCCTTTCACCTCTTCTCCTCTAAACATATCTACATATTGTACGACCTTCTCATAAGGTCCCTTGAAACTCTTCCGACTTCACAACATATACCAAACAACATACAAAGGTGTGCAGGCAGCAAGTTAACATAACACCCAATTAAGTGGTGTATTACCACACCCTCCTTCCATACTTCAATACAACTTCACACACCCTTTTACAAGTTCAACCATGCTGTCCCAAATATATACACATAAAACCGCTCCTAAAACAATCCCAAACATCCTTCAACATAATAAGAAAGTATTTTAACTCAAGGATTCCAATCACTACCCCATGGTTCTTGACACAAACACATACAGAATTCTCCATCAAACTTGCATATAAAAAGGGGTAAAAATGGGCAGTAACTTTACCTTAAATTCTGAAAATCTGTCCTCCTAACTTGTACTTCTTCAAGAGATTGAACTCCCCTTAAACTTAGCTTGAAAAGAGGGGGAATACTTAAGAACCCTAATGGTATTTTATGGCTTCTATGTGAAGCTAAGAGAGAGAGAAAGAAAGAACTTCTAAAATCTGTTTTATTTTCAAGTTAAAATGAGTGAAATGAGCTGGTCTTAACCCCTTTAAAGGGGAGCTGCTTTGGCCGACTTTCCTTGCTCATTTTGAGCCACAAAATATCAAGAAGGTGATACACCTACTTGGCCATTTTACATGGGCTTTGTTGGACTTAACTTTATTGGGCCTTGGCTGCCAATTCTTTCCCTTTCTTTCACTTTTTTGGGCCAGAATTTATTCAAGTGGGTGATGGGTGTACTTGGCCCTCTAAGCTAGTCAAAATATTCTTAGTAGGTGATGCACCTACCTAGTTCTTTAGGATGGTTAATAAGTCAAAGTAGGTGATGCACCTACTTGTCACCTACTAGCTTAGTTAAGTCAAGCAAGCAGCTCACTTATTTTATTCTATTTTCTAATTTCTAATCCCTTTTGCTTTAACTTAACACTTCACCCTAAATATTTACTCAAATACAACCTTACCATCTCGAGTTTAAATACTTTTGTCGAGGTTAACTTGGTCGTTTACGTGCTAAACTGAATGGGGCATTACAACACCTCCCAATACACATTAAACTATCACTGATCATATAAGAAACTCGGTCCCTCACCTATACGACAAGGCTATATCAAGTGATATATGAATAGGACTAGTATATGCAGAATACGGGATGTTACATTGAGATCTTATCATTAGTGATGGGTGAATTCCCATTGTTGATCGAAAACTCTTTTACCTTGATTTTCACTTGAGATTGGTTATTTGTGGATTCATTTGAGTTGTTTATTTTTGAAATTCAAGTTCTCTTCTCCCTTGATTTATTTATGGATCCATTTAAGCCTTTCTCTCTCCACTTTTCATCTCCTATATCTCATCTATCTTTAATTTCTGTGTATTTGAAATATTTCAATTGGTATCCCCAATTGGGATCTTATCATATAGAATCAGAGCTTAGGCTAAAGGATTGTTCCATCAATTCTTAATCCTAGGTTCATAAATTTGAAAATAAAAAAAAATTGGTTGAAAAATGTTTTGAGAAAAATTCAGAAAAAATTATTTTGATTTTGTGTTTTGTTTGTATTTTTGATACTTGATTTGTGTTCTCTAGTGTTTATTGAGTCTAGATATGAGATTTCACCTTGTTTAGAGTTGATTTGAGGTTTTCATAGGATTTTGAAGATCTGGGTCGATTTGAAGAATAAAAGGTATTGGGCTTTGATATCCTCACTATAAGGAGTTTGAATCTCAAATTTGGAAGAAATCAGAGATAAATTGAAGCTTCTACCATTTTTGGGTTTGAAGCTTTTGAAGAACTTGAAGAACATGAAAATGGGTGTCTTCGATTTTGGTGGTAACTGATTTTTTATTTTTACACTTTGTTCTCTATATCGAGGAGAGGCTGCTTTTCAAATTTGGGGTCAATCTGAGCTAAATTGAAGAAGTTGGAAATTTGAAAATTCATAAATTGTTCTTTGCGTTCTTCAAGTCTTGAAGAAGAAGAATCTCAAAAAGGTGTGTTTAATCCAAAGGGAAAAGGAAAAGAAAGAGTACTTGTGTTGGTACAAAAGGTAATTTTCCAAAAAGGGCAAGTACTAGGAGAAAGAAGTACAAAAATAAAAAAAAGGTATAAAAATTGGAGGCTTCAGGTGTCTGTTTCAGGGCATGTGCGAAATGATGTGCGAGGAGCACAATGGCAGGTGCGAAATGCACAAGCCTTAGCACATGCTGAATTTTTGCAACTTCAATTTTTCTCCAATGAATCTCAGGTTCTAACTTCCTAGTTCCATTTCCTTGATTCTTATTTACCTCTCTTGATTCTTAAAGTTAATTATCAACAAGTACTTGATCTACTTAGTTGTTGATTAGTTCTTTTAAGTCCAAATTTTATTTCGTACTAATTCCTTCTAGCTATTCTCATTTTACAAACTCGTTGATCATTTCTTGGATCCTTCCATTTGAATTTGAGTAATCTGTTTTTTAAGAAACAAGAATCTATTCTTCCACAAAGAATAAGTGACCTTGTGAATTAATTGGACAAAGGTAGTTCTCTATCAACTTTGGAAATGACACTCTAGGAAGGTGAGTTGTGAGTCTAAATACGAGAGACGTGAGGAATTTTGCTACTAACTTAATTGTTGGGTTTTGCAGGTATACAAAGGATTTATAAGGCATCATGTCATTTATAGCCTCAGATACTTATGATGATGACATGGAAAGCTATGCATGTAGTAATAGAGGCTATGATTCTAATGGTGAGGCATATGAAGGCTATGATGGAGTCAACGAGGGCTATGACTTTGAACATGATGGTGAAGCCTATGAGGGCTATGACTTTGAACATGATGGTGAAGCCTATGAGGGCTATGATGGTCCATATAACCATGAACAAAATGGTGTTGAGAGCTACTACTCCAAAGGAAAATATGAAGCAAGGACTCATAGATCGTATGATGAAGATGAAGGAGTAGAAGAACCGTATTATGAATCTTATGATGATGGTGAAGGTTCTCACACTACACACCATAAATATGGAGGTGAGGTGAGGTATAACACTTTCTCACACATACCTTATAAATCCTAGTGAATGGCCTCATAGGGGTTGTGCCAGCTGAAATCATATCATCCTCCCCTTCTTGAAAAGGATTCATCCTCGAATCCATAGCTTCACCTATAATACAAGGAGATATATCACTTATATTGATAACACTGTGAACATTATACTCACATGGTAGATCAATCTTGTAGGAATTCTCGTTGATCCTTTCAAGCACTTGGTATGGACCATCACCCCTTGGACTTAACTTCCCTTTGCAGAGTTGTGGGAATCTTTACTTCCGAAAGTGAACCCACACCCAATCATTGGGTTGAAAGATTACCTTCTTCCTTCCATGATTTTGCCAGAGAGCCACCTTGGAGTTGTTCTTTTACATGGACTCCCTTACCTTTGTGTAAATCTTCACCATCTCCTTTGCCCTTTATTTTGCATCTAAGCTCACAACAATATCACTAGACAAAGGAGTTAAGGATAATAGAATCAATGGGTTGAATCTATAACACACTTCAAATGGAGTCATGCCAATAGAGGAGTGAAGAGACCGATTGTAATAAAATTTGATCAAAGGTAAACGGTCCTCCCATAAAGTTTAGGATCCTTTAATCATGCAACAAAGCATTCTCCCAAGAGGTTTATTGACTACTTCAATTTAACTATCCATTTGAGGATGACAAGAAGTAGAGAACATGAGTTTGGTACCAAGTGCACCCCATAGACTCTTTCAAAAATGGCTAAGAAACTTGGAGTCCCTATCACTAACAATAGTATGAGGTACTCCATGCAATTTAAGCACATGAATCATAAGCAAAGATGCAACATGAGATGCATCATCACATTTATGGCATGGAAAAAAATGAGACATTTCAGAAAATCTATCCACTACCACAAAGATACTATCATGCCCTCTTTTGATTCTTGGAAGTCCCAATACGAAGTCCATAGAAATATCCATCCAAGGAACAAGAGGGATGGGAAGAGGTGTGTACATACCTTGGGGTCAAGTCTTGGACTTGGATTGCTTGCATTCGAGGCATTGTCCACATAGCTTGCTTCATCTTTGGCCAATAGAATTGCTCTATGAGGATGTCAAGTGTTTTATGGAAACCAAAGTGTCCCATCATGCCACCACTATGAGCTTCTTTAAGGAAGAGCTCCCTCCACGAACTAATAGGCATACCCACCTTACCATCCCTGAATAAATAACCATCAATCATTTGAAAACATTCCACACAATCCCTTTCAAACCTCCTTGAAGTCAGAGTCCTTAGAGTAGAACTCCTTTAAGCTTTCAAAACCCATTATTCTAGAAGTCAAGGTGTTAAGCAATACGAACCTTCTAGACAAAGCATCAGCAACCATATTTCCTTTCCCTTGCTTGTAGTAGATCCATTTGAAACTTTAACTTATCCAACCCTATGAAGGTGACAATGATATTTCAATATCCATGGACTCTCCCAAAAATAAATAAGCAACTTAGCATCCACTTGAGTGTTCTCAATTGCAAATACACACTTTAAGGAAAGAATATTAACAAGACGACATTAACAATTTGGAACACAAGAGGACGAGATTAAGAATTTCAAGTACACTTCATTGTTATTCCTCAAACAAACTCCCACAAAGAGTGGATAAACAAGCAGAGCCATGCTTATTGAGAGATTGAAGGAACTATAGGATGCATTTCCTATGTTCACTAATCATAGCATGCTCCTAAGAATCTATCTTAACACCTCAACTTGTCTAACCACATAAGTGTGACAAAGAGTAGAATATATAAATCAGGCATCACAGATGCACCATGGATTCTTTCCCAAACAATAACTATGGTTAGCATAGAAAACATAAAACTCACATAACTTAAGCAAAGCCAAAACCAACCATGAATACATTGGAGCTATACCATCACTCTCATGGTAGGGTATGAGCTCATACAATTTCCAAAACCTACCTACCATAGGAAAAATGTCATCATGACTCCAAGGATTGCTTGGAATAAGAAGGGAAGGGTACATACCTTGAACACGGGCCTTGTGCATTCTTGTCCACCACACTTGGTTCCCAAAACTTTCCCTCCAATGCATCATCTTGGAACCATAGACTTGGTCCTTTTGTTTCTTCTTAGGAGTTCACTTGTTAGGTAGCTCAATCATTAGGCCTTCAACCCTTTGTTCATGAGGGACTTTGTTCGGATCCTCCTTTAGAAATAATTGTCCATGAAGCAGCAAAAGAGAAGGGATGGTACTATGAAAAATGCTAGCACCATGGTTAGTAGGAAACAATGGATTGGTATTGGCAAGTCCCACAATTAAGTGCTCCTTGTGCACCTCTTTCAAGTCACTTCTTGGCTCATCAATCTCATACAACTTCCC
Organism: Jaltomata sinuosa; assembly: GCA_003996215.1. NCBI lineage: Eukaryota > Viridiplantae > Streptophyta > Magnoliopsida > Solanales > Solanaceae > Jaltomata > Jaltomata sinuosa. The sequence goes on along the minus strand of QJPP01001742.1, from coordinate 87,098 downwards.
TTCTTGAGATAATTCTTTCTTCTCCTTTTCAAGTTTCTCTCTCTTAAGTACTTTCCGATGCTCCCTCATTATCTTGTAATCCCCACTCACTTGATAGGGTGTTAAAGGTACAAGAGTGTGCTTTCATCCTCCAAATACAAATGAGTATTTGTTAGACTCCACTTGATATCGAACATCCCTACTGGCTAGCCAAGGTCTACCAAACAACATATATGACAACATTGCATGGGCAAAATTTCACATAACACCTCATCTCGATAGTTGCCTATGCTAAAATTCACGAACACTTGCTTGGTTACCTCTACTTTATAATTCTCAATGAGCTATTGAAGTGTGTATGGCTTGGGGTGTCTTTATGTAGAAAGCTTCATTCTATCAACCATAGTGCAACTCACCACATTAGTACTACTCCTACTATTAATGACCAAGTAACATACCCGATCCATCATCTTTAACCTTGCATGAAATAGGTTCACACTTTGAACAAGTCCCTCTTTAGAAAGATCCTCCATGATTCTCTTTAGATCACAAGAAGAGTTTAAATCCTTCTCTAATTGCTCATCATCTACATTCGAGGTTACTTCATCATGCCTAACCTTAGGCTCATCACAACCATTCCTAACCTCATAATCTATCACATTTTTTGCACAAGGTCTATCACATAAGATAACATCTGACCTCTTTTGTAGACAATTTCTAGCAATATGTCCTTCACCTTCATATTTTATAACATCGAATAATAGAAGGAGAAGAAGATTAAGGTATATCATGATTACCCTTCATAGGCTTGGTCTTCCCCTTTTGTGTTGTAGTTAGCTTGAATAGCTTGACTACCATCTTGGAACATTGGAAGAAACATACCCGATCAATCATCTTGAACCTTGCATGAAATGGGTTCACACTTTGATCAAGTTCCTCTTTAAAAATATCCCCCATGATTCTCTTTAGATCATAAGAAGAGTTAAAATCCTTCTCCAATTGCTCATCAAAACATTCGAGGTTGCTTTATCATGCCTAACCATAGGCTCATCACAACCATTCCTAACCTCATAATCTATCACATTTTTAGTACAAGGTCCATCACACAAGATAACATTTGACCTCCTTTGTGGACACTTTTTAGCAATATTTCCTTCTCCTTGACATTTATAATATCGAATGAAAGAAGGAGAAAAAGATTGAGGTATATCATGATTACCTCCATAGGCTTGGTCTTCCCCTTTTATGTTGTAGTTAGCTTGAATAGCTTGACTACCATCTTAGAACATTGTAAGACTCACCATGTTGTCACCCATCCCATGATTTAGAGTACCTTGACCACCATATTGATCACTATGGTCTTCACACCTTCCTCATTTATCCCTATACCTATCTCCACTATCCTATTTCCCTTGACATCTCATCCCTTGGTTTGTACCAAAGCCTTCGGGTCCTTCCCACCACTCATTCGGGTTAACCTCTTCACATATTTTATCATAAAGAGGGTTTTGATAATATATATCTTGGTAGGGTACTTATGGGTAGTGTTGTTGGGTTGGAACATAAGGTACATGTAAGGAAGCATGTGCTATATCATGGAGGTGCTTGGCTTCTATCTTGGTTTTCAAAAAAAGATGAACTCCTTTGTGGTTGATGATATGGTTGTGTATTTGGATGTAGGGTGACTTTCCTAACATAGCTCGGATACATTCGAAATGTAGTTTGAGGGTAGGTTTGGTTCCAATTTGGTTGGGGGTAGTATAGGTTAGATTCTTAACCCGAGGTCCTTCTTGTTTCTTCACATCGAATTGTCATTAGGAACCTCCTTTCAATCATACTATCCATCATTTTCACCCTTTCCTCCATACCTCCAAACCTCCCATTTGTTTCAACCACCCTTTCATTTATATTGATCACTCTCCTTGACACATTGGAATATGTCCCCATATTGTTCACCGAGCTCCTTCCTCTATGGTATAAGGAAAATGATTAGATATTTTACCTATAAAATTCAACAAACAATATTAGTAGAAAAAACCTCACATCACTCATATGTAAACTCTCAACTCACCTCTTAAAGCGTCATCTCAAAATTGGTAGTGAACCAGCTTTGCTTGATCAATTCAAGATCAACTATCCTTTTGTGGTAGAGTGGATTCTTGTGACTCTTGAAAGATAGACATGATTGAAGGTAAAAGGACTTGAATCAAGAAGTTTATTAATGAATTAAGATGAGAGAAGTTGAAGAAAAGAAGCACGGAAGAAAATGAACTCAAAAAAATTTAACAAAAGTAAAAAATGTTACTTGTGTTGCTTAATTTGAAGGATCAAAGAAGTGATTTGATGTTTTAAAACTAGTTAAAAAGTAATTAAAGATGTTAATTAGTTATTAATTAGTAGAGAAATGGAATAAAAATGAGTGTAGAAGAAGAAATGGACCAAATCTGACAATCAGAAAAGTTATGAGGCACCCAATCTGATAGTCAGAAAAGTTTTGAAGGACCAAATCTGACACTTAGAAAAGAGTTTGGGGGGCTGAAATTGACACTTTAAAAACTTTCATGCAAACTTCATCCCTCTGAAGTTATAGTAATGCGACTATTGTGATTGGGCGTAGTCTGCCACACTGGCAGCCGCTTGGCTGCTGACTGTCGCTTATGTGTGATAAGATCTCGATTAGGGAGACTAATCGAAATCCAAATGCAGAAATGAAATAAGCAAAAGATATGTGAATTAAAGCTAATTAACCAAGTTTATGGGCAACAAGGGACTTTATACCCTCACCTCCCAATCGAACCTAATTAACAAACAATAATTCCTCAACCAAACAAAGAGACAAACAAATGAATCCACAAAAGGATGACTCTGATTAATCAAGCAAAGAAGTTAACAAGAAATCAAAGGAATCCACCCTTAATCACTCAACTACCTATTAGGAATCCACCTAATAGACTATTAAGAATCCAACCAATAGATTTCTTCAACTAGAGAACTAGATTGGGAATCCACCCAAGACTACAAGCTAAATTAGCAACTACAAGCTTTCAAGCAACATTCAATATTCATCAAAATCTAAGGAATGTAAATGACTAAGGCATGTATTTATAGTGTTTTCCTTGTACATTAAGAGGCCCAAAAGTGACCTTAGAAGACTCTAAATTTAGCCCATGACGGGTCTTGTTGCGAAATGGAGGTGCTAGTCGTACCATGAAGAGTGCCCAATGCGCATGGTGTGCGAAGGACTATGCAAAATGCACAAGGGGTTATGCGTGTCGCACCCTGGGTCGCACCTTGAGGCATAAACTCTGTCAACCTTATCTTTTCTCCATGCGATCATCCACAAGTCATAGATCCTTGATCTACATTATTCAATAGTCTCCAAAGCCTCTTTCTTCATGAATGGAGCTTGTAAGGCTTGGAGATCTTTGGCTTGCTTCAATTGGGGTGTATTGAGGCTCCTCCAAGCTCCCTTTTGTGCTCCAAGGGTGGGTGTAGCTCAGATCCTCTTTCCTAGACCTTGAAGTATAGGTCTAGCATAAATGTTGATGGGCGATATCGTATCATCCTCCCCTTCTTGAAAAGGATTCGTCCTTGAATCTGAACCTTGCAAGAACATAGGTAGGACAAACAACCAAAATTTCCTCATAGTATGAGGGTTAGCACATGGGTTAGCAAAAATAGTAGTATGCCAAAGAGGCACATTTTCAAGATACAACCAAACATTCCCTATTGCAATGACAAAATAGTCAACATATAAAGTACAAAGGAATTGGTTGTTCAACCCATCACGAAGATAGTACCCATCAAATGAAGGTACCACTTGATCACACACACAATGGAATAAACCAAAAGGTATGTACCCCTTTTACATGCAATTTCAACACAAGCATGAGCATCATCGAATTCAAAGAGGTAGTAGAGGAAGGCATTTAGCACTCTAGTCTCATCAAAGGTGTCTCCACATGCAAGAATACTATTAAGCACACGACTTATATCAAGCAAGGAACAATACCGGGGAACACCTAAGGATAGAGTTGTGACATTTTGGCACACATCACCTTTTGCTTATCACAAAATCTATGCCCACATAAGATGCATACTCACAACAAACATGAATATCATCATATTCAAAAAGGTAGTAAAGAAAGGTAACAATATCAATAATGTCAATCATGACGTCCTCATATGCAAGCTTACAATTAGGAACAAGGATCCTATCAAGCATATTCTCACATGTTTGGACACATGATCACAACATTTGGTTCAACACACAAGTGTCACCCTTTCTTTTCACACAACTCCTTAAAGGGAGGGTATCTTCCAAAATAGGCATGCTTGGGAAGGAAACGAGGGACCTTTTAGCAACACATTCATTCAAAAACATGTGGTCTTCCTAAGAAGTTGGGTACCCTTTAATCTAGAGCTCAAGTATTCTCTCAAGAGTCCAACCTAACACTTTGAGTTGTCTACCCAAGTGAAGGTAACAAGAAGTTGGTACCATGATCTCGATATTAATTGTACCGCATGGACTCTTCAACACACAACATATAGAATTGGCATCCCAAACTTAGGTGCCATGCAAATTAAGCACATTGGAATCAAACAAAGAGGTAAGATGCTAGACATTAATATGTTCATGATAGGGCATGTAAGCACCCATTCTCAAGAGTCTACCTACCATAACATAAATGCCATCATGACTCCAAGGTTCACGTGGAATAAAAGGGAATGGGTACATACCTTGGATTGGAGAGGCCACCTTGACATGCTCATGTTCCAACCTTGTCTTGCAAGGCATTCCCATCTCAAGAGTCATCTTGGACCAATAGGATTGGTCTTCTCTTTCCTCTCTCAAGTTGGGATCCTTAGAGTGGGATCCCATGATACTTGTCATTTCATCCTTGTGAGGTAAACTTTGCTAACCCCATTGGAAATCAATACTTTAGAAACCTGCAAAAGAGAAGAATTGGTACTAGGTAAAATGCTAGTACCTTGGTTAGTGTCCACTACAATCTCCATGTTGATGAGTCCCACTAAAGAGTTTTCCTTATACATGCCCTTTGAACATTTACTTGGCTCCACATTCACAAGCAAGTCATCCTCTTCATTAGACAAGTCCACCTTCTTATGCACAAAAAATAATTCCCTCTCATCCTTTTCAATTCCTTCCCTTCAAATCACTTCTCGAAGTTCTTTCATGATCTTATAATCCTCACTCACTTGATAGGGTGTCAAGGGTGCAAGTGTAATCTTTTGTCCTCCAAATACAAATGAGTACTTGTTAGACCTCCCATGATGTTGCACATCCCTATCAAATTTCCATGGTCTACCAAGAAATATATGGCATGCTAGCATAGGCACAATATCACATAGAGTCTCATCTTGATACTTGCCAATGCCAAATCAGATGGTTGCTTGCTTGGTCACCTTCATCTCACCATTTTCTTATAACTTATAGGGGGAAGGATGTTTCTCACTAGGAAGTTGCATTCGTTCAATCAAAGTTTCACTCACAACATTTGTACAACTCCCACTATCAATGATAATAGGACATATCTTATCCATAATCTTGCAACGAGCATGGAACAAGTTCTCTTTTTGATCATGCTCTTCTTTATCAAGTATCCCTATGATTCGTCTCACGACGTGGATGATGTAATGACCCTTCCGATCATTCTCATTTTTTCGCCTTCATTGTACAATTAGAGCTTGCCTGTAGTGGCCCCAAGTTATTTATATCATTCTGGGATTGGTAGTTTAGTGTTCGGCCCATTTGTTTGGTCATTATGGCCATTTCCTTGTTTTAGAGCTTTAACTTTGGAAATCATTGACTTTGGTCAACATTCTTGGTAATCATGCTCGAAATTGAATTCCGACAGTTTCGTTAGATCTGGAGCATGGACATTGGTCTGGTTGAACCTTTGGTCAGGATCCGAGAGCTATTCAACTTGGAATTCTCTCTCGCTCTATGTTTTCAGGCCAGTTGGACTTGTTTGGTTGATTTTGGTCAACATCTAGAGAAGACATCCTCGGATAAAATTTTTGTCAATGCTGTAAGCTCTGGAATGTTGAGTTTAGGCTAGAGGGACCATTGCTTTGGGTCTCGAGGCTTCCAGACTTGATTTTGGCCCTTAGGTTCCATTTTTGAATTATTGGTCTAAAGGTTGATTTTGGGTGTGGGGCCCACTTTTCATTGAATTGGCCTTTGATGGGATTTTTGTTGATTCGATTGGATTCGGAACACTATTTCTAGTTGAGTAGCATAGTTCCTTTGTGTCTGTGGGACCCCAGATGAATCCTGAGGGTCCATCCGAGCTTTTTAAACTTAGCTGGTTTTGTTGAGTCTGGTGTGATCGCAATTGCGGTCATTTGGCTGCATTTGCGGCTACCATATATGTGGTGATTTGCCGCATTTGCAGTGTTTTTCAATATTTGCAGTGGTCTGGCCGCATTCACAGAGTTCCTCATTTGCGGTGGTTTTGCCACATTTGTGAAGATCACTATTCATACATACCTCCGCATTTGCGATAAAAAGTGTCACTTTTGCGGTATCTACTGGCAATATATTAAAAATCCTTTCTCCTTCGGTTTTTCAGCTTTGTCTCTCTAACTTAACAACTTCCAACTCATATTCTCTCAACCAGTTGCTTCCATCAGTTCTATACTTGGGGAATTCATTTAATTTTCAGATTTTATCGCTCTCTCATCGTTTGGTAAGTCTCCTTCCTCCCCAAAGTTGTTCCTTTTCCATTTGCGAAACCTCCATTGTTCAGTTATCCTAAAGCTTGATTTTTTTGGGTTATAGCTTTTCATTTTCCTTGATTGTTCGGAATTGCAGGAAATTCTATCCATTAGCTTGTTTTCCTCATTGTGGTAAGTTACTCTTGCTCCAATTTCCGGATTTTAATTCTTGAAATTCCATATTTAATTTACCTTTTTAGCGGGCTGTTTTGTGCCATTTTCCTTGGCCAAATTTGCTCAAATTTGGAGTATGCGCTCACAGGAGTTGTATGTTCATCGTGCTTCTTTTCTTTTCTAATTTTGGGTTGTGGGCTCCGTGGGCCTGCTTTTGACCCAAATTTTGACCCGGTTATGTTTATAGCATTATGGGTATCATTGGTTTTTTTATGCATAGATTACTGTGTTGACAGTGTTTTCATAATTTAGAGCTTCTCAGAGCAGTTTGAGCTTGGACAACACCATTCCCGCAGCTAGTCGTCAGATAAAGTAGGTTATAACTTTTCCTACCTAGACTCTGCGTATATAGGTTATAACTGCATTAATTAGTATCCTTGGGTGGGTTGTTATAATTGGTACCCCTGACCTTGTCTGTCTCTTCGGTCCATTTATTTTATACGTTGATTGTAGTATTCATGTAGTATTGTATATTACCCTTGTGGCCTCGTGTAGCCTTTGTATATGCCTCTGGACCATAGAAGGTGGGATATTTAGAAATGTCCATGAGTCTCAGACATCTAGATATTATTCTAGGTTGGTATATCTGTTGTAGAGTTGTTGAGCCTGTGCAGGGACGATATGAATGTTTTTGAGCCATTGGTGATAAATCGGTAATCTACCAACTTATTGAGCCTATATCCATGAATTATTTCTATGTTTTGAATCGATTTAGAGGTTCTTATGGCCTTTATTAATGTCTATGCAGGTACTTTTGATAGAAGATGAAAAACAAGGATATGGACCCAAAAAGAGCCAAAAAGGAGATAAGTGTGCAATGTTGAGAAAAGCTGAAGAATCTGAACCAAGATGTGGTGGTTGTGCGACACGTACAAGCCGAGGTATGGTCGCACCTCCTCCGCATGAAGCTGCTAAAGTTGCTAAAGATTCTGCTAAGGAGTGCGGTCGTTGTGCAGCCGCTGTGCGACGCGCACATCCCATAGTGCAAATCACACCACCTTCGCACGAAGCTCACTAATGTTGCTGAAGTCACTGGTCAAATTGACGTAGGTGTGTGATGCGCATATTGCAACGTGTGAACCGCACGTCGCACCGCACACCTCCCGAAGGGCAAACTTGTCCTAATTTTATGTGATGACTTGGGAACATATAAAAGGCCATTTTAGGCTCAAATTGTATACACAACACTTCAGACCTGATTCTTAGAAAATAGTTTTTGCTTTGTAAATAATTTTCCACCTCCATTGAGAGAGGGTTTTCAATCCAAATCTCTTAGTTAACAATTTGTGTGCCTAATTTGATTCTATAACTTGAGATTCAGCTATAATGGATAGGAATTTGATTTACCCAGATGGTATCTCTTCTTCTCCTACTATGAGTGGCTAAATTCTCTTGTCTAGGGGTGTATTGATGATGGGTGCTTAGCTAATGGGTGTGGGTGTTGTTAATTCACCTTTAGAATTGTTTATTTGACATGGATCTAGTAATTTTACCAAGTTTTAATCCTAAAATTGGTGGCTTCAAATATTAATTTACATTACTTGGCTATGTGATTGCTCGGGAGAGAATTTCATAGTTGTGGATGTGAAATTGCTAGTGGGTACTTGGTAATCCATCTAGATTGGAGGCTAAAAATAGCTCTAATCGCAGGAATCTCCCATTTAAGTGCCTGAGCTAGAAATAGAAAGACCTCCCCAAGCTAATGTTGGTTGATTGCTTATCACACCGATGATGTTCTAACTAAAATCATCAAAAATGTGGATGTTGATCGAGAGATAGCATTCCACACCTATGACCAATGCTATTCATGTCAATAGGTGAGAGTAGAAGTGAATTAATGATTACCCCATCCTATAGCTAATGCCCCATCGAATATGCATCCCTAGTCATCTAGTCAATCTTGGTACACCCGCCTTTAGTTTAATTGCTTTTAATTGAATTGCATTTTTAGTGAAAATATTCCCAATTCCCCTCATTTTTTACTTGTTTTAGTTTGAGCAATTACTCTCGCCTTGAAATCAACTCACACAATCTCTAGTTGGCTAAGTCAAGTCCCTTGGGTACGACCCCAGCATCCGTTGGGTTTATAAATTTTGTTTTGCTGCACGATCGTCGTGGCCTCCTAATTGGAGAGCATGATTAGAGCGTTCATCGTTGGGCTAACCTATTGTTTGCGAGTATATCATTCATGCAAAGGATTTTCGATATGTTTTACTACTGATTTGGCTTTGGGCCTACTATAAATGGTTTTCTAAACTTTGCATGGCCCCGAGGGCCATTTTTGATAAAAAGACTATGGAAAGGTTTTGGAACTGATTTTTTATGAAACCTCTTGGTGTAGAGAGGATATTACGATGATTTGAATACCAATTTTCATACCTATAGACCCGTTGGGGCCATGTTTCTAGACCTACTTTGAGATTTTATTTGAGATTTTACTCAGTAAAGCCGAGCATCAGACTTGATTTACTACTATTTTAGATCCAAATATGCTTTGGGCACTCTTTACGAGGGTTATTGAGACAGGATCACTGTTTTAGACCCATATACACTTCGAGCAGCCTTTGATGGGGTTTTGAGATTTCTACTACTGATTTAGACCCAAGTCAAAACTGGGCACATATTACAAAGTTTTAATTATTGAGTTTCGTGTCTAGTATGTGGTCTACGAGTAGACCTCCGTGGACCCTACCATTCTTGGGCCAAAGTCTATGGGCCAATGTAGTGTGCTAGGAGGAAAGGCGTACGACATAGTAGAGGTACTCGAGAGAATTCCTTTCATAGATCCTACCTCCATTAGGCCTTTGGGGCACTTGAGGGGGTAACATACGGCACTGCGATCACACTTGGTTCCAGATTCATCATATAACATCATCATGCATATTGTGTACCACTTCCACCCTTGTTTGATGTGTGCTCAGTGTACGCTCCGGTTGTATGGGAGGCCAAAGGTTTTATTTTCACTTGATTGCGCTCCTCGATTTTATGGGCGCCCATTGGGACTGTAGGTAGATTATATTACTCCTGTCGCTTTTTAGAGTTTGTTATGGCATTCGGTTCTTGGTGGATTAGTGGTTCCTATCCTATTGAGGCTCCGGTTATTGAACTTTGATTATTGAGGGGCTAGTAAGTCTTGTATTATTGAGGCATTATTGTGTGGTCTTCTGAGCTGTTGTGTCTTTCTGGTTATATTCTTTATCATTATTTTGAATAGTAGCTCTCGGTTATTGTGGCTTAGTTATTCCATCCTAGGGTTATACTTGAGATATTATTTTACGTCTATTCTTATCTTAAAAATTGATGTTTTAAGCATGTTTCCATTAGTGTATGGCTTCTAGTTGTATGTTGGCTTGCTTTCCTTCATTCCATTTTTACTTGAGGTTACCAGAATACTGCCATCCTTTTAAAAACTCTCTCTTTATATATACTGTTGTTGCAAGGATTCCTGGTGCGTTCTTGTTTCTTTCACCTGTGTTTATGTGTTATGTATATCTTCTGTGCTAGCAAGTATGCTTATAACTCTTGGTTGACTATTTTCCGTGCTAGTTTCCATGTGATTTTCTCTATTGATTCGGTGACTATTTTCTTGCTATCTGCTACTTACTATTTTTATATCTTATATGTGCTCAGTCGGCTGATGATGCCTACTAGGTACCCATTACTTAGCAATTGGTGCTCATAATACACTTCTGCATCTTTTTGGTGCAGATATTAGTGTAAGCTTTCATCATTGACCGTGTGGAGACTCGTGCAGCTTTTGAATATTCGAGAGTAGGGTAAGCGCTTTACGACCGAGGCTTGACCACATCCCATCTTTAGTACTGTCACTCTTTATTTGTTCAGAGACAGCTTTATATTCTATTTGGTTACTTCTAGCACTTGTATTCTATTAGAAGCTTTTGTACTATCGATACCAAGTCTTGGGGTTGGTGTAGTTTTCTTATGTATATATTTTTGTTATTGCTTCCACTTGTCTCTATCTTATTCTGCTTCCATTTATTTCTGCTTATTGTGCGTATTGGTTAGGTAGTATCCCATTACTAACCATTTCGGACTATGGGAATTGGTTCGCCTACTGGGGGGTTATAGGTGCCATCATGACCTAAGAAATTGGGTCATGACATCCCACTCAATTGAGTCATTAGCCTTAATCATATCGACCTTCAACATACATCTTGGTGATATGTTCTTCCTCCCATAACCCTTTATAGGTTCATGACTTAGAACTATGTTGTCAGATATGAGCCTTCCTGGGACAAAGGCAACTTGTGTAGGATCCACAAATACCTCTATCATAAGTTGAAGACTTTTTATAAGAATTTTAGATATTATCTTATAGATCACTGTGCAGCAAGAAATAATCCTCAACACCTAGATAGTGGCTGGATGTTTGACCTTTGGAATAAGGGTAACTGTGGCATAGTTCACTGGGGGATGCATTCTTCCTTACTGAAAGAACTCAAGTTCTTCCTCAATGACATATTCTCTATGATAGGCCATGTTTTTTTAAAGAACATGGCATTAAACCCATCAATACCGGGGGCCTTGTGATCTCTATGGACTTTTACAATATCCATTACTTCCTCTCTAGTCACAAGGATAATCAGAGTTAACTGTTGTTGTTTATAGTATAACTCCAGCTTTCATAGTTGATTTATCAACACTAGGTAAAATATCAGTAGAAGAACCTAAGATCTTTTTGTGGAACCCTAGAATTTCTTTTTCAACCTCTTCTTCACTTTCAACAATGTTCCCATCATTAGTAACCAAACTTCTATTCATATTTGAGTTTTTCTATTCTTCATACAGGCAAAAAACATGTTGAATTAGCATCTCCTATTTTCAGCCAATTAATTCTGGATTTTTTCCTCAAAATGCTTACCTCCACTGCATGCCATTTTTCCATTTGTTGCTTTAGACCTTTTCCTGTTCAAATAATGATGAGGAACAACCTGGTTGTCGCATCTGCGAGTGAAGTTGGGCTAGTGTTGCTCTTATATTCTGGATATTAATTTCATACTGACAGTGTACTTTACTATTTAGACTTTCAATACAATTTGTACCCTTTTTAGCTTTTGCCATAGCTTGGACATTGCATTTCCACCACTACTAACCTTTAGACCCCATCTCTCAAAGTTAAGAATTTAGGGTGATCAACGAAGCAGTCAAAGAATCTGAAAGGCTTTCCCCTACTAGATCCACCCCCTTCTATCAGAACACTCAGAAGAGAATGGTCTGAGAAGTTTAGATCTAATACATGAGTCTCTAAATGTGAACTTCTGAATCTATGCTCCATTCACCATGGATCTATAAATCCTGTTGTAGGCATGCTGGTTGGTCTAGGTGAATGTTTTCCCCATACATCTCATTTTTGCCATTCTTGAATCTACCAAAAAGTTGGAAAAGTCCCTTACTTCAGAGTCCTGCACAGGAGCCCCCCAAAATTCTATTATTCACATGTATCACAACATTAAAATCTCCTTGCACCATCCAAGGGGTTGTCATAGTTCTTGTAATGTCCAATAGATCCTTCCACAATGATATGGAACTCCATTCTAGCATTATGAATTTTTAAGGGTCCAAGTAGTAATGTAACAACCCTCGTTATGACTTCTGAATTTTTATGCATTTTGACTATTTTGCCCCTTTTCGTAGTTGTATTATGGTCTTTGGGAGTGTTCTAGTTGTATTCGGTTAGATTCTATGTGAGTTTTTTATTTTGCAAGGTTTTAAAGTTGATATGGTTGACTTGGGTCAACATTCAGAGTTTTGTGCATCATATGAGAATTTTGTCAATTTTGTTAGCTCTGAAATGTCATTTTTAGGCTAGTAGTATTGTTGGTTTGGTCCCCAGGAATTCGAATGTGTTTTAAGTCATTGGTTGGAAATTTAGAAGTTTTGGCCTAGAGTTGACTTTGGTTAAAATTTGTTGATAAAGACCTTTATTGGTTAATCTAATGATTTCATTGAGTCTGGAATGTCGATTTTGGTCTAGTTGCATAGTTAGTTCGTGTTCATGGGGTTTTGAATGATTTACTTGCGTAGCTGCCCATAACTTAAGGAGTTCATCAATAGCCCCCAATCAACAACCAGACTCAATCACCTAATAAGTCATGCCCAGCTACGCAAGTAAATAGACGACATATAATTATGTCACAACTTGCAAACCACCCGAACCTCCCAAGGATCCCTACGACAAGCCACCGAACTTTCAAACCCCTTGGTGTACCCAACTCAATCAAAGTTTAATTCACTCCCGCTTTATCAAGGAATTCCTTCCTTCGAGCTGCACAAGGCTAAGTAGATTACCCCTCCCCAAGTTCCCAAGAAATCTGGGGCCTCGTCAAAACACTAGAGCAAAAGAAATTCACACTTAAGGAATGAAACAATTTCCCATGCCACGAGGACTAGATCCCTTTGCGATGACCCCTCTTCTGCTATACCCAAAGTTCTACTACCTCGAACTCCATTCTAGAAGTTTTCTACAGGATACTATGTGATAACGTACAAAGAGGGAAGAACAAGAAGGAAAGAAAACAAAAGAAGGATATGTGAGTTAATATTCAAACTCTTGAATTTATGGGCAACAAGGGACTTGATACCCTCACCTCCCAATTGAATTCAATAATTCAAACACAAACCCTAATTTGAGAAAAATCAAAGGAACTCAAGAAACCACAAATGAGCAACCTTCGATTAACCAAACCAAGAAGTTCACCAACAATTCCAAGATCCACACTACTAAAATTACAAACTAATGCTAGGCTTCACCTAGAAACTACAAGCTAAATACCTAGAAACTACAAGCTTTAAAGCTTAATATTCAATATTCATCCAAAACTCCTTGCAAAATAAAGAAATATCCTATTTATACTAAAGGAGATAAGAAGACATTGACTTTTTACAATATTGCCCTTAATGAGGCAAGCGCTTTGTTTGGTTGTCTTCTTTATAGATTCTTGAATTTAAAGCCTAGCTACTTGCACAAATAGCTTCTTTTCTTCATCCATATCACTCCCACGACTCCTAAGCTTCTCTTTTCATGAACATCATATGTGTCATCCATGCCATCCATGCTCGTATCAACCATGCCATCCATGCTCGTATCAACCATGCCATCCATGCCAGCATCATCCTCCCCTTCTTGAAAATGATTCGTCCTTGAATCCAAACCTTAAAAACACATGAGAAGGACAACAACCAAAATATCCTCAATGCATGAGGGTTAGTACAAGGGTTAGTAACAATATCACCATGCCAAGGAGGCACAAATTTGAGATACAACCAAATATCCTTTGCTTTCAATACAAGCAACTCATCATATAAGGTGCAAAGGTTTTGGTTATGATAAACACCAAGAGACAAGGCAAACACAAGGGCCTTTGTGGCATAAAGAGTTCTAAAAGATGGTATCATATTTAAATTTGGAGCCATAAGACACAATTGTTTCATTGTCTCACAAGAAGGCCACACCAAAAGTGGTGCAATCACCCATAAGGGTTCATTGGGGTCAAAGAAGTAAAAGACCCACATATCTTTGTCACAAAGACAATTGGACAAATCAAAGGAACCCCTACCTCTATAGGAAATAAATCTAATACAAACATAGACATCATCATATGCAAAGAGGTAGTAGAGAAAGGTGTTAAGCTCACTATTCTCATCTAAGGCATGCCAAACGATAAGGACACCGGTAGATAAGAAGAGACATTTTAAGCAAAAAATAACCCTCTCTAACAAGCAACTTTCCAAAGGAAGGAAGTGCACCAACAAAGGCATGCTACTAGAATAGTCGAGGGATCTATTAGGAGTCAAATCACTCCATGTCAAATAATACTCCCAAGGAGTTGGGGTCCCTCCTATCATAGAACCAAGCATGCTTCCAAGAGTTCCATTTGAAACTTCAACTTGTCCAACCTTATGAAGGTGACAAGGAGCTTTCAATATCCATGGACTCTCCCAAAAATAAATAAGCAACTTAGCATCCACTCGAGAGTTCTCAATTGCAAATACACACTTAAAGGAAAGAATGTTAACAAGATGGCATTCACAATTTGGAACACAAGAGGACGAGATTAACCATTTCAAGTAAACTTTATTATTATTCCTCAAACAAACTCCCACAAAGAGTAGATAAATATGCAAATTCATGCTTCCAATAATCCATCCTAACACCTCAACTTGTCTAGTCACATAAGTGTGACAAGGAGTAGAATACATAAATCGGGTATCATGGATGCACCATGGATTCTTTCCCAAACAAAAACTATGGTTGGCATTCAAAACATAAAACTCACATAACTTAAGCATAGCCAAAGTCAACCATGAATACATTGGAGCTATATCATCACTCTCATGGTAGGGTATGAGGTCATACAATTTCCAAAACCTACCTACCATAGGAAAAATGTCATCATGACTCCAAGGATTGATTGGAATAAGAGGGGAAGGGTACATACCTCGAAGACGGGCCTTTGAGTGTGCATTCTTGTCCACCACACTTGGTTTCCCAAAGCTTTCCCTCCAATGCATCATCTTGGACCCATAGACTTGGTCCTTGTGTTTCTTTTTAGGAGTTGACTTGCTAGGTAGCTCCATTATTAGGCCTTCAACCCTTTGTTCGTGAGGAACTTTGTTCGGATCGTCCTTTAGAAATAATTGTCCATGAACCTTCAAAAGAGAAGGGATTGTACTAGGTAAAATGCTAGCACCATGGTTAGTAGGAACCAAGGGATTGGTATTGGCAAGTCCCACAATTAAGTTCTCCTTGTGCACCTCTTTTAAGTCACTT
Organism: Jaltomata sinuosa; assembly: GCA_003996215.1. Taxonomy (NCBI): domain Eukaryota; kingdom Viridiplantae; phylum Streptophyta; class Magnoliopsida; order Solanales; family Solanaceae; genus Jaltomata; species Jaltomata sinuosa. The sequence continues at coordinate 71,413 of QJPP01001742.1, read as the reverse complement.
CTTGGCTCATCAATCTCATACAATTTCCCTTCTTGAGCCAATTCTTTCTTCTCCTTTTCAAGTTCCTCTCTCTTAAGTACTTTCCGAAGCTCCCTCATTATCTTCTAGTCCTCACTCACTTGATAGGGTGTTAAAGGTACAAGAGTGTGCCTCCGTCCTCTAAATACAAATGAGTATTTGTTGGACTCCACTTGATATTGAACATCCCTACCGGCTAGCCAAGGTCTACCAAACAACATATGACAAGATTGCATGGGCAAAACATCACATAACACATCATCTCGATACTTGCCAATGCTAAAATTCACGACCACTTGCTTGGTTACCTCTACTTCATCATTCTCAATTAGCCATTGAAGTGTGTATGGCTTGGGGTGTCTTTGTGTAAGAAGGTTCATTCTATCAACCATAGTGCAACTCACCACATTAGTACTACTCCTACCATCAATGACCAAGGAACATATCCAATCCATTATCTTGAACCTTGCATGAAATAGGTTCACACTTTGATCAAGTTCCTCTTTAGAAAGATCCCCCATGATTCGCCTTAGATCACAAGGAGAGTTCAAGTCCTCCTCCAATTGCGCATCATCAACATTTGAGGTTGCTTCATAATGCCTAACCTTTGGCTCATCACAACCATTCCCAACCTCATATTCTATCACATTTGTAGCACAAGGTCCATCACACAAGATAACATTTAACCTCTTTTTTGGACACTTTCTAGCAATATGTCCTTCACCTTGACACTTATAACATTGAATGGTAGAAGGAGAAGAAGATTGAGGGATATCATGATTACCTCCATAGGATTGGTCTTCCCCTTTTGTGTTGTAGTTAGCTTGAATAGCTTGACTACCATCTTGGAACATTGGAAGACTCACTATGTTGTCACCCATCCCATGATTTGGAACACCTTGACCACCATATCGATCACTTCGATCTTCACACCTTCCTCCTTCATTCCTATACCTATCTCCACTATCCCATTTGCCTTGACATCTCATGCCTTGGTTCGTACCAAAGCCTTCGGGTCCTTCCCACCATTCATTCGGGTTAACCTCTTCACACATTTCATCATAAAGAGGGTTTTGATAATAGATATCTTGGTAGGGTACTTGTGGGTAGTGTTGTTGGGTTGGAACATAAGGTACATGCAAGGATGCATGTGATATATTTTGTGGAGGTGCTTGGCTTCTATCTTGGTTTTTCACAAAAGGACTCCTTTGTGGTGGATGATATGGTTGTGTATTTGGATGTGGGGCGACTTGCCTAACATAGCTCGGGTTCATTCGGGATGTAGTTTGATGGTAGGTTTGGTTCCAATTTGGTTGGGGGTAGTATAGGTTGGATTCTTGACCCGGGGTCCTTCTTGTTTCTTCACTTTGACTTGTCATAGGGAACCTCCTTTCAATCATACTATCCATCCCTTTCAAACTTTCCTCCATATCTCCAAACCTCCCATTTGTTTCAACCACCCTTTCATTCATATTGGTCACCCTCCTTGACATATTGAAATTTGTTCCCATATTGTTCACCAAGCTCCTTCCTCCATGGTTATAAGGAAAATGATTAGACATTGTACCTACAAAAACTCAACAAACAATATTAGTAGAAAAGGCCTTACATCACTCGTATGTAACTCTCAACTCACCTCCTAAAGTGTCGTCTCAAAATTGGTGGTGAACTAGCTTTGCTTGATCAATTCAAGATCACCTATTCTTTGTGGTAGAGTGGATTCTTGTGACTCTTGAAAGACGAATGACTCGATTGAAGGTAAAAGGATTTGAATCAAGAAGTTTATCAACAAATTAAGATGAGAAAAGTTGAAGAAAAAAAAACACGAAAGAAAACGGACTAAAAAAAACTAAGTAACAAAAGTAAAAAAGTTACTTGTGTTGCTTAATTTGAAGAATCAAAGAAATGATTTGATGATTCAAAACTAGTTAACAAGTAATTAATGATGTTAATTTGTTGTTAAATAGTAGAGAAATGGAAAAAAAATGAGTGTAGAAGAAGAAATGGACCAAATCTGACAATCAGAAAAGTTCTGAAGAACCAAATCTGACCCTTAGAAAAAAGTATGGGGGCTGAAATTGACTTTATTAAACTTGGACAAAATGCTTTCAATTTGGGACCCCAAAATTTTTCTAAGTATAGAAACCTGCAGATTTTAGCCTTTGAAGTTGAGCCACACGCGACAGCTGTGCGACTGGGCGTGGCTTCTGCTGCGTTGGCAGCTGCTGATGTTGTGCGGCTGCTGTACTGGCGCCTACATGGCGCTGGTGCAGTGGTCCACTGCTGACTCAGCTGCTGATGTGGCAGGTCCAGTGGATTTTTATTTTTTTTTTAAAATCTGATTTTTGTCTTCTTTTTTTTTTTTTTTAAATTCCACTTGTGGACCCAACAAACATCTTTGACCACTTTGACTTGGAAAAGTTGGATCAAATGTACCTTTTGGCTTCTTCTTCTTCAAGATGTTTTGATGAATATCAAAAACACCTAAAACACCAAGAACACACACTAAGCACCAACACCTTCAAGTTAGCTCGGAATTGGCTCAAATTTTAGGATTAGCCTCCCCTTGATGTACGGAACAAACCCCAATGGTTTTTAAGCTACAATTCCTCCTAATCAATAGACCCACTTTTCAAGTTTCTAAAGTCAAAAGCTCAAAACTCTTTAATGGCAACTTCACTTCTACAACTCGAAATCGCACGAAATTTGAGATTTAGACTCAAAAAATACTAGGGAATCAAGATCTAGTGTCAAAAACAACAACAAAAAATTCATTTTTTTTTTATTTTGATTTTTTTTTTGGGGGATTTTCGATTTTTTTTTTTTTTTTGATTTTGAAGATATCAAATTCCCAAGACTTAGATTTGTGGAAACAAAACTAAACCAAGCTCTAATACCAAATGATAACGGACAAAGAGGGAAGAACAAGAAGGAAAGAAAACAAAGAAGGATATGTGAGTTAATATTCAAACTCTTGAATTTATGGGCAACAAGGGACTTGATACCCTCACCTCCCAATTGAATTCAATAATTCAAACACAAACCCTAGTTTGAGAAAAATCAAAAGAACTCAAGAAACCACAAATGAGCAACCTTCGATTAACCAAACCAAGAAGTTCACCAACAATTCCAAGATCTACACTACTAAAATTACCAACTAATGCTAGGCTTCACCTAGAAACTACAAGCTAAATACCTAGAAACTACAAGCTTCAAAGCTCAATATTCAATATTCATCCAAAACTCCTTGCAAAATAAAGAAATATCCTATTTATACTAAAGGAGATAAGAAGACATTGACTTTTTACAATATTGCCCTTAATGAGGCAAGGGCTTTGTTTGGTTGTCTTCTTTGTGGATTCTTGAATTTAAAGCCTAGCTACTTGCACAAATGGCTTCTTTTCTTCATCCACATCACTCCCACGACTCCTAAGCTTCTCTTTTCACGAACATCATATGTGTCATCCATGCCATCCATACTCGTGTCAACCATGCCATCCATGCCAGTATCATCATGCCCCTCACATATTGTGATATCACTTTATTCTCGTCAAACACTACACCCGAGACATGAAGTATCTCTAAACAACACAACATTGAAATTCCATTGGAACCCATCCTCGCCTGAGATTTTTATCAACTCTCATCCTAAGGAGAATTCTACTCGGACACTTGCACCCTAACCAATGCTATAACAAGTGCACCCCACTACTCAATGAGCAGTAACACTAGGTACTATCATGGTTAACAACAGGTATAACAATGTTAAAGAATCCATTTAATAACCCCACTCCCTCAACCAACCCTACCACTAAGGATCATCAATAATAAACCAGCCAATAATTACCCTCATAATATATGCCTATGAGTAATGTCCAACACTACTTGGTAAATTACGGGTCATTTTATCAAATTCTACATGAGTGACTATTCTTACCAATGGTCAATCATATTTTAACCAATATCTTGGGCTACTATATCTAACCTTTTCTTCTATCGTGCATGGATGCTAAATGATTCATGCAATAGCTTGTTGCTCAATTAGCAATTTAAAATGATCCGAGAATGAAAAACAAAATAGGGGAAAATAGGATAGGGATTATGCGCTGCCCATCCCGATATAGCAGCTTGCACACCGCTATGGCGGCCCCCAACAGCAACACCCCAGAAAATTTACCATTCTCTGCAAAATTCTCTCATTCCCCTTCCCTGTTTTCAACATTAACACATGAAATCGCGTTATGGTCTTAAAACATAACCTCAAGACCAACCTCAACTATGCATAGTTGAGAATTTAGCACCACATTATCATAAACAATTATGAAACACACCAGAACCGCATACAATAACACATTCCCACTATCGTACTCTACTAGTCCCTTTTTTTCCTTTCTATGGTTCCCAACCAATCCATATTGTCCCAAAACCTGAGCTTCCCCACATTCATCAATCCCTTTTTGTTCCCTTACCATCTATATCAATGGTAAGTCTATACCCGAATGTAATGCAAACCATTCCAATTAAGGGCTATCGCAATTTATCACTAAAGCAATCACAAATTTTAAAGCCGGAATAAATTTTCCTTAAGTCACAATCATGAGTTACCACAAAGATTTTTCTTACCACAATTCCTGCTATTAAGCAATAATAGCCCTTGTCCCTAATACTTATTCACATATGAACCACTTGTAACATAAGTTTTCACAAGTATAAATATCATTTTACCAATGATAAGACCCTGCCCAACACTTAGCATTCTATTTTCCCATGAAATCACAAGACAAGAATTCCTTCAATCATTAACACATAACCAAGTTAAGACTTTTCATTAACAATAAATTTCAAGGTAACTCAATCAATTACACATCACACATTCGCAGTCATTCAAATAATGTAATGCATACAATCACAAGTCTCAAGCTTCAACACTCAATCAAATCATTTTCATTACCTTATATTCACCTCATGGATGATCATTAGCCATCATCCATACCTTTACATAGCCTCCCAGGCTAGATACCAATTGGAACCTTCCCGGTTCTAATTTCCCATGCTTGTGTCATTGATAAGTCGATAATCTACCAACTTATTGAGCCTATATCCATGAATTATTGCTATGTTTTGAATAGATTTAGAGGTTTTTATGGCCTTTATTGATGTCTATAAAGGTACTTTTGATAAATAATGAGAAACAAGGAAATGAACCCAAAAAATATAAAAAAGAGTGAAGTGTGAAGTGTTCATAAAAGCTGGAGATTCTGACCTGAGATGTGGTGGCCGTGCAACATGTACAAGCCAAGGTGCAAACCGCACCTCCTCTGCATGAAGCAGCAAAAGACACTGAAGAATCTGCTAAAGGGTGTGGTCGTTGTGCGATGCACACATCCCAAGGTGCAAACTGCACCCCCTTTACATGAAGCTCCCAAAGTTAGTTGAAGTCACTGCTTCGACTAAAGAGGGTGTGCGATGCGCACATCACGATATGCAAATTGCACGCCACGCCGCACATCACCCAAAGGGAAATTTTGTCCTAACTTTTTGTGACGTTTTGGAAAACTATAAAAGGCCAATTTAGGCACAATTCTAAATAACATTCTTCAGTCTTGAATATTTTAGAAAGCTTTTTTCCTTGAGAACAAGTTTTCCTCTCCAAAGATAAAAGGGTTTGAATTCATTCTCTTGGTTAGCCACTTGTGTACTCAAATTGAGCTTAGAACTTGAGATTCAGCTCCAATGCAGAGGATTTTGACTTACCCATTTGGTATATCTCTCTCCTTTGCTATGAGTGGCTAATTTCTCTTGTCTAGGGGTGTGTTGATGATGGGTGCTTGACAAATGGGTGTGGGTGTTGTTAATTCATCTTTATAATTGCTTATTTGACATGGGTTTAGTAATTTCACCAAATTTTAATCCTAAAGTTGGTGGTTGCAACCATTAATTTTCATTACTTGACTATGTGATTGCTTAAAAGAGGATTTCATGGTTTCAGATGTGAAATTACTAGTGGGAACTTGAGACTCCATCCAGATTTGAGGCTAGAAATAGCTCTTATCGAAGGAATTACCCACTTAAGGGTCTAAGCTTGAGATAGTATGACCTCCCCAAGCTTAGATTGGTTGTTTGTTGATCAAACTGATGATGCTCTAACTGAAATTATCGGATATATGGTTGTTGATCGAGCGATAACAATTCATACCCTTGACCAATGCTACTTATGTCAATAAGCAATAATAAGTGTGAATTGATAATCACCCTATCCCGTGATTAAAGCCCCATCGGATACACATTCCTAGTCACCTACTCAATTTGGTACACCCGCTTTTGTTTATAGCTTTGATTTGAATTATGATTGTAGTGACAACATCCCAATTCCTCAAACCTTTTACTTTTCTCATTTTAAGCATTTACTCTCATTGTGAACTCGTTGTTTCGCACAATCTTCATTTAGCTAGCTCCAATTCCCTTAGGTATGACCCCGACACTCATTGAGAATTATAAATTTTGTTTTACTGCATGATTGTCTTGACCTCTAACTTTGGGGAGCACAATTTGAGCGTTCATCAAAAATTGCGTCGTTGTTGAGGACATGAGTTGATAGCTATTTTTGATTGTTAATTTGAAGTCACTTTGAGAGTGCTTATTTCTTTTACTTTTGTTTGTCATTTGTGTTGTGATTAAGCAGGCTAGCCTATTAATGAGGCCGACGACAATGAGAGCGTTGACGTCTTTAAGGAGGCCGACGAGGCTGAGCCTATGATGCAAGGGGGTGTGGGTGCAATCCGCCTACCCCCCATGGTGGGAAATTCTATCTTTTATGTAACTAGCACTATACTCCACTTAATTCAAATAAATGGCGTATTTGGTGGAGCAGCACATGAAGATGCCAACCGATATATTCAGAATTTTGTGGAGATTTGCCAACCATTCATTTTTCAACATATCTCCCAAGAGTCCATTTGATTACACCTATTCCCTTTTTCCTTGACGGGGGAAGCCACATCATGGTTGGAAGAGTTGTCGGATGACTCTATCACATCTTGGGGCTAGTTGGTTGAGGCATTTACATCGAGATTCTTTCTTCCATCTCGAATGATGAAGCTAAGGATGAGATTACCAACTTTAAGCAACTCCCGGATGAGCCTCTACATGAAGTTTGGTTAAGTTTCAAAAAGAAGCTTCTCTTGTGTCCGAACCATGAGTTGTCAAACAATGTATTACTACAAAGCTTCTATCAGTCATTGAACTCTCTAAATAAGTTGGTGGCTGACAACCTTAGAGGTGGCACCTTCAAGGAATCAGAATTTCCCATTGCCTCGACTTTGTTAGAGCGAATGACAAAAATCAATCAAGCTTGGCATACAAGAGAAACTGATGTGCCAGCTTTGGGAGGACCCTCATCCATATTGGTTAATGAAATGAGGAAGAAAGATGAGTAGCGTGATGAGACAATGGCCAAAATGATGACACAAATTGATTTGATGGCCAAGCATGTAATGGGAGCTAGTGGTGCTAAGACAGTGAATGCAGTGAGTACACCAAAAATCAAAGTGAGTGATGATGAGTTGATAACAGTGGTTAATGGAAAACTATGCTTTGTGTCAGTGGGTTCTCATCCCAGGTATTATCGCCCGAGGGAGGAGAACTAAGGTTGGATTCAAGACAAAGAAAGAGATGGAAATTGGCGGGATAAAGACAAGGATGGTGATCATTTCAATCACCAGAGTTCGAATCCCTATATCCCTCCGAACAAGGCAGACTCTCTCTACCAATCAGGCACAAGTAACCTCGGTCATTCCAAGTTGGAGGACATGTTGTCCTTGGTTCTTAAAAAGGTGTACACCATAAATATGGGAGTCAGTGAGCTAAACAGTGAAGTCTCAACACTTCACCAAATTGTGGGCTCCCACTCAGCCTCGATCAAGCATCTTGAGGCCTAAATGAACCACTTCTCAAGCCAAATGAACCCAAGGATAAAAAGGATGTTGCCTAGTGACACCATCACCAACCCAAAGAATGATTGATTGAGGTAGTAACATCGTGCCGCGACATTAAATCAAGCGCTGCTTGGGAGGCAATCCAAGTTTCTTTATTTGCTTTTGGTTATCTTTTGTTGTTTTTGGTTTGCTTGTAGGGAATGCATGGATGGAAAAATGAACAAGGGAAATCAAGGCAAAAATGGGTTGTGCAACGGACTATGCGAACTACACAAGCAATTGTGCGTGTCGTACAGCACACTGCATACCAAATAAGAATGCCTGAAGGAAATTTGAAAAATTAGAGGCGACGTGCAATGGAACTTTTGAACCACACGATCCCAAGTGCATGTTACACCTCCATCGCATGGGAAAACAGACACCGGGGCAAACCAAGGGAGAAAAAGAGGTGATGTTTGAAACACCATGCGGTCTGCACCAAGGCTGGTCCGATTCGCATATCACGGCACACGGAAGGTAAATTTGAATTTTAATTGACCTAACCCATTGACCGATCCAACTTGAAGATGACCCGGCTAAACTTTTTTTCTTCTTTTCTTTTTAAAACTGCCTCTCTTCTCCTTCTTCCACCATCTTTTCTCTCAAACTCTCAAAATTCTCTCCCAAAACCTTCCATAAACCTCTCTACTTTTCCCAAAATCTTCTTCTCCTTTCTCCCAACCATCTCCACCACTACACCACCACTGCCACCGTCATTCTCCAGCGAGGTCTGCTTAGGTCACCATTGTTGAAGTCCAAAAAGCTTCAATTTTCACTACTCCCTTCGTAATCTTCACTTGTGGTAAGTTCCCCGACGTTAAATATTTGTTTTTATAAAGGTTGGGAAATCATATTGTGAAGCATGCTTAATAGAATTGCCATGTTGATTTTGGGTAAGATCCAAAAATTTTGGGTCCCCAATTTTGAGTTATGTTGATGAGATTGCTTAGTGTCAACTTGGTAGAACTTCAATTTTGTTAATGCATGTTGATTGATAGCAATTTTTAGTCATGAAATTTGTGTTTGGGGTGAAGTCTGAGTAACCCACTTGTGATTGATGAATGGTTTGGCCTGATAATAGATTAGGTGACGTTGTTCTTAAGGGAAAATTGTCATTTGTCATGAGGTTTTGATTGAAAATTGACTCTTGAGGCTGAATTTTGTTGATTGTATACCCATGATTCTTGTTGAGCATTATATTTGTGTATGATCTTGTGGGAGGAGGAGGTTAATTATGGCTAAAATTGTTGGTACCCATAATTGCAACTGGGGGCTTGATGATTCCAATGATAGATGGGGTAACGTCCATCTTAAGGGGAGTCATTGAGCTCCTTTCTTGCTTGTTGTTGTGTTAATGGAAATCCAGAGAAGTCTGAGTACTGGAAGTTGTGGTCTTGATATCCCTTGTCCCCCTTGTTTATTGTTGATTGGTTTGCTGCATGGTGTCAAGTGATTAAGAACACCTTGCTCTATGGATCATATGCGTAACTCACAAGAATACAAGGAACCCAAAATTCCAATTGTGCCTCTGTTCACTTCGCATACGATGCATAGATCTTGATGTGCGGGTCACATAAGGCATCACACCATGTTAAAAAGAAAAAGCCAGTCACTGCTTTAAGGGGCGACGCCTGGTGGGACTCGCACTTCGGATGGTGCAAATCGCACCAGCTTCGCATCTCAGTGGAAAATCCATGTAGTTTTCAGTTTGCTTGTACGATAGCACATGTGATGCACACTCTCTTTGGTGCATTTCGCATGTGGTCCGCACAAGCCAATAGTTACCTATTTTGTTATCCTATTCCATTGCATTCCATTCTTTGTAGTTTGCTAACTTCTTCTTAGGTTTTGTTTTTGTTTTTAGCTCACAATCGTTGTATGCAAAACATGTCTTCTAGCAGGAGAAACATGGGAGGCCAACCTAGATAAATGACTGCAGCAGAAGAATCGAGGCTTCACTTTGGGGTGGAAGGCATGAAAGCCTACTATAAGCGGGACAAGAATAGAACTTTCATTATGGAGCAGAGTTTTAACCCGGGGGAAGTTGGGAGTGAGCTGCCCAACATGCACCAACAATTTGCTGATCGAGAGTGGCAGCCATTCCAAGATGTACCCGAGTGATACTATGAGGAGATAGTCCTAGAATTCTTTACGCCCTATCAAGCCACACAAGATTCCAAGGGCTACAAAGGAAACAAGGAGAAATTCCCCAACTTAAATGCAGTTGTCATCCAGGGCCAGAAAGTTTCTGTTACCCCAGATGCCATCAATGCTATCTATTGGGGTCATCCAATCGAGCATGCTCCTGCACTTCTAGCTAGGTTGATGGCTGACTCAAAGCCATATCAGGAGACAGCCCCCTTCATTGCTCAAGATGTCCCTCTTTGGTCTATTATGGGGGGAGATATTTCAAGGAGGTCCCTGATCTTCGAGGCTCACCTTTGGTATGATCTTGTTCACAACCATTTCTTGCCTTCCCAAAATGATCAGAAGATAACCCAATGTGGGTCATTCTAATTGCGGCCATTATGACGGGGGAGCATGTGAACTTTGGGGAAATAGCGGCTATGGTGATAAGGATCAAGAGTTGGATGATGATCAGAATTCGGATTTTCAGAGGGTTCTCCATGACTCCACACTCCCGAAAGGGTGGTGCTGGCCTAAGTGGGAGAGCTTCAGATAAGGATACAGTTTTAGATGATAATGATGAGGCTTAGTCCTCCAGGGAGTTCCACTCTCTTCCCATTAAACTGTTAGCATTGAGGGCAATGTTATTTTTATGGGGAGGGGGTGGCTTTACTTGCTTTTGTTGGTGCCCATAATGGGGCTTGAGATATTAGTTTTAATTGCCCTTGTCGGGCCTTGATGACATTTTGCTAAATTTTATTTTGCCCTTGTCAGGCGCATTTTGTGCCATCGCCGGGCTTGATTTTTGTTGATTGAGATTGTGTTGCCGGGTTAGTCTTACATGCCCCATTGTTTCACTACTCGTGCTTTGTAAATGCACTAAAGGCCTATGCCGAGGCTTGTTTTAAAATGAATCATGAGCGCATAATATGGATGTCGCCTTGTTAATAGTAGTTTAGAAATAAACTCCAAGGGTTTTCTAAATACCACGGTTCTTTCCCAAGGAGCAAATTTTTTAATTATTTTCTTTTTCTTTCCTTTTGTTTTTGTGTCGAACCGCGTTGGTGTTTCCCTATGATAGATTGAGAGGTGACTTTCTTAAGGGAAAATGTAAAGTTTTAGTTTTAGAATTGAGTCCGCAGTTGCTTGTCTCAAAATGGGCCCACCCAAAAATTTCTCTTGGCAAATTGTTTTGAAAATAAAAGGAAGAAGGGAAATGAATTTTTGAGGAAAAGCATTCTCTTGTCATGACTTTCACACTCTTGCTTTGGCTTGATTGACTCACAAATGAGTGTGTAATGAAATTGGAATAGCTTGTTGAAAATCATTTGTCCCAATTGATTTTGAGACTAATGAAAGAAGTCTTGTGGCATGATGCCTTATGTGGTGAGGATTTACTTTGATTTTCGTGCATAAGTGTCATCTAGAAGTTGCCCCGAATGTGATTCAAGGCAAAATTCTAGGTGTGACCGAGCTTGGAAGATGACCTTAGGCCGTTTTTGATAGCCACTTCGCCCAAATGACTTCCCATGACTTCAACCTTAGTGAAACACTTTGAGATTTTGACCGTTCTTTGGCACCTTGTTAACACCTTGACCTTTTTGGAACCTTTATATTGGCACTCATCCTCTCTAATTGCTTGAAAATAAAATATAGGCTAAACGCCTAAGTTTGGGGGGAATGGAGGATAACATAGGCAAATGCCTATGTTTGGGGGTGTATGTGATCAAATGAGGAGGAGAAAAGAAGTGCACTCAAAGTGCAAGGTAGCACCTTAGGTTTAAATTGAAAATTTGCTCCAAAAGTTCATTCAATCAGCAAAATGAAAAGCAAATATAGGTGCTACCAAACAAAGACGATACAAGGAGTTTGAATGATTATGAGTAAAAAGGAGAAATCTTGGGTTGTGTGAGGCAGAAACAAGGTGAAGCTGAAATTAAAAAATATGAGCGGTGTTCGAAATGAGAATAAAGAGCATTAGGAAGGTGTAGTCACTTGAACCAAATGAAAATACTCACCTTAGCCCTAGCCAACATCGTAACCCGTAAGTCCTTGGTGATTCCGATCTTGGCTACCCTACATTAGTGGTGATATACATGAAGGGCAAGCCTATGGTTCGACGCGTATGCACTTGAACTTCCTTGAGAGAGTGAGAGTCTTTTTGGTTCTCCTATACTCCCGATTGTTTATGAATTAAATGATTTTGAGTGGGATTCTCTCTTGTGGTGAGTAGCATCATGCACTCGAATTGAAACATGAGGTCTCTATTTCAATTGAATGGAATGACTGAGACAAGTTGTGTGGCAAATCTCGATGAAACCCTTGACGGTCCATGCCAATGACTTGAGAAGCTTAAATGTCTTGTTTTGAATGACAAAATTCCCTTGATTTCAAATGAGAATGAAGTCCTTTTGGAAAAGTTTTGAAATGGCCAAATGCCTTGAGTTTGTGGTGGTTCAAATTGAGATGAGCATCATAGTTGAGTCTTTTTTTTTTTAATATAGATTAGTCTGTTATGCCTTAATTGAGTCTAGAGCATAATTCATTCCTTGCCTTGTGAGCAACTTGCTTGAGGACAAGCAATAGTTCAAGTTTGGGAGTTTGATAAGTTGTTAATCTACCAACTTATTGAGCCTATATCCATGAATTATTGGTGTTTTGAATAGATTTAGAGGTTCTTATGGCCTTTATTGATGTCTATGCAGGTACTTTTGATGAATGATGAGAAACAAGGAAATGGACCCAAAAAGAACTAAAAAGGAGTGAAGTGTAAGTGTTCGGAAAAGCTGGAGATTCTGACCTGAGATGCGGTGTTCGTGCGCACGCACAAGCCGAGATGCAAATTTCAGCTCCTCCACATGAAGGTGCAAAAGCCACTGAATAATCTACTAAAGGGTGCAGTCGTTATGCGACGCGCACATCCCAAGGTGCGAACCGCACCCCCTTCGCATGAAGCTCCCAAAGTTAGCTGAAGTCCTAGTCTGACTGAAGAGGGTGTGCGATGCACACATCACAACGTGCGAACCGCATGTCACGCTGCACACCACCCGAAGGGCAATTTTGTCCTAAATTTTTATGACATTTTGGGAAACTATAAAAGGCCAATTTAGGCACAATTGTAAATAACATTCTTCAGTCCTGAATATTTTAGAAAGCTTTTTGCCTTGAGAACAAGTTTTTCTCTCCAAAGAGAAGAGAGTTTGAATCCATTCTCTTGGTTAACCATTTGTGTACTCAAATTGAGCTTAGAACTTGAGATTCAGCTCCAATGAAGAGGATTTTGACTTACCCATTTGGTAGATCTCTCTCTTTTGCTATGAGTAGCTAATTTCTCTTGTCTAGGGGTGTGTTGATGATGGGTGCTTGAAAAATGGGTATGGGTGTTGTTAATTCATCTTTATAATTGCTTATTTGACATGGGTCTAGTAGTTTCACCAAGTTTTAATCCTAAAATTGGTGGTTGCAAACATTAATTTTCATTACTTGACTATGTGATTGCTTGAAAGAGGATTTCATGATTTCGTATGTGAAATTACTAGTGGGAACTTGAGACTCCATCCAGATTTAAGGCTAGAAATAGCTCTTATTGAAGGAATTACCCACTTAAGGGTCTAAGCTAGAGATAGTATGACCTCCCCAAGCTTAGATTGGTCGTTTGTTAATCAAACTGATGATGCTCTAACCAAGATTATCGGATATATAGTTGTTGATCGAGAGATAACAATCCATACCCTTGACCAATGCTACTTATGTCAATAAGTGAGAATAAGTGTGATAATCACCCTATCCTATGATTAAATCCCCATCGGATACACATCCCTAGTCACCTACTCAATTTGGTACACCCGCTTTCGTTTATAGCATTGATTTGAATTGTGATTGTAGTTACAACATCCCAATTCCCCTAACCTTTTACTTTTTTCATTTTAAGCATTTACTCTCCTTGTGAACTCGTTTAGCACAATCTTCATTTAGCTAGCTCCAAGTCCCTTGGGTACGACCCCGACACCCATTGGGAATTATAAATTTTGTTTTGTTGCATGATCATCGTGACCTCCAACTTTGGGGAGCACAATTTGTGTGTTCATCAGTCATCTCAATTAGAGTCAAATGACATCCTTTTTCCTTGTCGAGATACCAATTGGAATCGACAGATACCAATTGGATTCAACTCATATAAGTAAGTAACAAACCGCACAAAAGGAATGAAAGAAGAGATGTTTCCTAGAATGTTTCATAGCTTCCCAAAGATTAGATGTGGACGTCAACACACCAATCTGCAGGACTTTATTCGACATTTTTCTCTTATACTGAGAGACTGGTAACCTAGGCTCTGATATCATTTGTCACGACCCAACTATTAGGCCGTATAGGCACCTACTCTAATCCACCTAGATAAGAGAACCCCTTACCACCCGATCCAATAGGTAATGTGGAAAATGAAGTAAAACCATAAAGTAATCTTCTTTTTAAATCAGGAAAACATTTACAACTTTCGTTTCAGGAAAATCCTTTACAACATTTGAACACAACCCTCCCTAGGAACTAGTCTAAAACAAGTACAAGCTACTACAAGAGAAGTACAAATATGAAATATACAGAGACACAGCTCCCATCATGGAGACGAAGAATAGAAGCTGCTGGAGATAATTGTCATCCTGTACCTAAGAAACATCACTGATCCTGCAACCAGACTATACCCAAAAAGGTATAGCAAGAGTAGTATCAGTACAAACAACACATTCTGATAGGCATTATCTGTCGATCCGAATCCACTACATACCATCATATTAGAAATTAAGAGAAAATATGCAATAGCTACAATAATCCATTTCCTTCAACATTCCACTTTTACCACCATGATATTGACACTAAGAACTTACCCGTTCTGTCCTAAACCTTTCTACCCTGCTCCGCTGCCAACTCCACAATTGGGAGACTCTATACCATCTTATCCTAGTCTAACGTGACACTTAGGACCTTCCCACAATCACATTTAACATCAGGATCTCTCAGGCCACACTTAACTCTAAAACTTCCCAAGTCACTCTTAACACTAGACTTTGTGAGTCACCCATCTTACCAACCACTATAAGCACCTCAGTGGTTCCAATCTCAATAATCAGGTCTACTATCCACCCCTGCTAAGCAGTTGAGAGACAACCTACAAAACCTTGACTTGTCACCCTGACTTGAATTAAGATCCTAAGTCAGCCACTCGACCCTTAGCCCTAAGCCACACAATGGACTACCTATGAGTTCTGTGTATTCAACCCCCAAGGTTCCTTACCCTTGACATTCCGTCAGTTCAGGCACTCACCAAATACTAGCCTTGTTTTGCTAACCTAGTCAAACCAGACTATTTATAAGCCTTAGGCCCTCACAGTTCACTTGTCTTGCACCTCCCAAGTAATACGCTCTAACAACACGAATCAACCAAGTCCATATGACTATCAATAAGTCACCAGTCAACAACCAGACTCAATCACCTTATAAGTCATGTCCAGCTACGCAAGTAAACAGACCATATATACTTATGTTACAACTTTCAAACCACCTAGACCTCCCAAGGATCCCTAGGAAATTATCTATGCCATATAACATGCGACCTCGGTTCACAGAAGGACCACCTTGCCACTTAAGCACACTAACCCGGCCCTTCAAGGACTAATTATATGCCAAATAACAATAAATCCCGGCCCTCTCAAGAACCCAACATATGAAGAACATTAATAACAGATAACCTAGTCCACTAAAGGAACCAATATGTAAGAACGTCAATAAAAAGATAACCCAATTCACTCAAGGAACCAATATGTAAAGAACATCAATAACAGATAACCCAGTTCATTAAGGAACCAACACACATGTAACACCCAATCCCGTACCAGGCGTGCTACCAGAGCCAACCATAATAGAACTTCTACCAAGTGTGATACCCGAGCCAACCGATAAGTATTCCATACCAGGCATTGTACCCAAGCCAACTATTATAGAACTTGTACCAGGCATGGTACCCAAGCCAACTGATAAATATCTCATACCAAGCATGGCACCCGAGCTAACCAATATGGAACGTGTACCAGGCGTGGTACCAGAGTCAACTGAATATCACACAAAATCCAGCAATTAATAAACAATGAATAAAATTACACTTGTAAACCAACAAGCAACACAACCAAGTTCAGTTCACCTGACTGAAAACTGGACAATTAGACATTCATAATCCCATTTCCTAAGCATGCATCTCATACAATACTAAGTGGTAGTATATGAACACATATTGTATATTAGGAAAACCATAACCATCACCTAAGTGTTCAACATGCCCTCCCAGTCTACACTAAGACCAACCCCACACTTAAGTTCAACTACCCGGACTCTCATGGGCCGATATGCAATAATCACATTTTCAACAATTAAACCTGGTCCACTCATGGGACCATTAACAAATACAAACAATAATGTATAATTACACCCGCCCAAAGACTAATTCCCAGCTTACCCTATAGACACATATTCCTTAGATACACCCATTCAGGAATCCTCCTTCAAGACAACACAGTACAGGGAAATATTCCCCTAACATAGAGACTCTGACCCTTCCTATTTGCAACTCTTTCTTTAATGGAAACATTCCTGAAGGTACACTATAACCTGCCATATTTTCCCCTAACACTCCCAGTTTCCCAAACCTACCCAACAGTCTAAATTCCTAGAATCTAGCATCACACTCATTTAACAATTATAAACGAACTTGGAAAGAACTACATTGTCCCACATTATCATTCCCTAACCAATCAACCTGCCAAAACATACCATACTCCTCCAGAATCCTTGACCATAGACCTAAACATGAATTCTCCTTTCCATCTATAACAATAATATAAAATGGAAATAGGTCTAAGTCTACTCAATAAAAAGAACCTAGCCTACCTGAATGCCAAGAAGCTGCACCACGCATATTCGGGCTCCATGAAGGCAATTCCTGATGGATGACAAGCTCGAAATCCATGGTTTCATGTCCTTTTAGCCGAAATCTCCCCTCCCCATGGCTCTCAGGCCTTGGAATAGCCTAGGAGGGTTTTTGGAGTAACTCCCATCTATTTTTGGGGCTGAAGGGGAGAGCATGAAATTATGAAACCCTCTTTTGGGTTTTCTAGTCTCGTCATCCCGCTATAGCGGTCCAATTCCTCTATAGCAGCACTATCATAGCAATAGCCACCCGCTATAGCACGGTTAATTGTCACACCCTGAGCCTACCCCCTGGATGTAACACAGGATCTAAGATCACAAGTGATCTCAAGATAACCCTCTGGCATTAGCATGACTTAAAAAAATAAACATAACATAAGGGCAGAAGCTTAACTGAAGTAATGAGAAACTTAATATGTTATATAAGGAAAAGTATAAGTCAAAAAATGACAATCTGAATTAAGTTGAATATCTGACTCTATGTCTGAAAGCCTATACTACTGATGAGCTGCTGGGATAAGCCCCCAGCTAACTCTAAATTCTGAAAACTGAATGAACGAACTAATAGTCTAGACTGAAGCTAAACTCCAAGTACTCGAATGAGGAGGACTCACCAAGCTGGTTGGATGTGCTGCTGATCTACTAGCCACGGATCTGGGAGCGAGCTACCGAATCTACATCATAATATGATGCAGCACAAAAGAGGTATACAGTTAGTACTATGGAATGTACTGAGTATGAGAGATATGCATATGTCATGATAAAATATACTTAAAAGCAAGCTTAAAACTCATATTATACATATTTCATGGTAAAACATGCTTAAAACATAATTAAACTTGAAGTTGTACAATGATAGTAAAATCTGTAATGAAGTGACTCGATGCAATATCATAATCAAGATATACTTGAAAACCATAAGTAACATTACAAGTTCTGAAATCTAAAAGCAAAGAGTTAATATACTTAAAATCTAAAACACTTTCTATGAGAGGTTCTCTAACCAACATAGACCATGTGAGCTACATGGAATATGATGTATCCACCCCATCAAGAGGACCCAATATATCTTGCTAGGGTATAAAGGCATAATTGTGGTGTGATCACTAATTCTAATGCCTATAGAGGGGACTTATGAACCTATGGGGGCACGTAGTTTTGGACTAAGGGTACGCTCACCCATCCAACTTGGTGCTAAACACTACTCCCAAACATACATATAGATCATATAATATTGGTGACATATCAGATGTTAAAATTGTTCTTAGCTTAGGTAGACATATCTAGATGCCAAATATTTCATAAAACATAGGGACATATATGATGTCCAAAACTGTTGGAAAAGCATAAGGACATATCTGATGTCATGCAAATCTCAATCATAAGTCTTAAAGCTTAGCAATACCATAATTCAAAATATACTTTTCTTTCTCAATTCATAGCTTGAAGAAGTAGACATGCAAATTCATAATACTTGAGACCATGTTATCTAAACATGCCAAATTTCACTTGAAAACATGCAATTCAATGAAATCATACTAGAAATCCTTCTTTATGCATGGGCTTTTGAAAACATTTAAGGAATTTCATTAAAAAATGGGTAATAAAGGAGAAACCATGAATTGAAGTGAAAACTGAATACACAAGTTTCCCCCAATTTGGGTAAAACCCCTAATTTCATAAGTTCATAAATCAAAGTAAAACTTTGGGGTTTTGGGCATAAGGGTGAAAAGAATCCCTTATTGAATACCAATATACCTGAACTTGAAGAACTTCTAGCTAGAACTTTGGGGATGAAGCTTGGGGAAGAATCCTTAAGGTTGGAGGTGGAGACTTGGAGAAGAAATCTGAAAGAAAACTCTTGAGAGACTTTTTTGCTTGAGCTTCTATGATCTTGCTTGTTTGAAACCCTAGGTATCTTGCCTTAGAGTCTTGAAGGAATTCTTTAGAGATAGATTGATATTCTTATGAGGAATAACCCCTTTTGGATGTTTAAAAGATGAGGGGAAGAACCTGAGGTGAGGAAACAACCAAACTACCCTGAGCTAATGTGCTTGCCAGGTCTTTCACCATCTGCTTTTCCTCGAGCATGTGAGATTGCTCACCCTCAGTAATCGTATTGTCCGCTCTTTTCATTGATTGTACAACTTTCTCTAAATAAGGAATTTCTAGGGAGTCCTCCCAGTTGGCTAAAGGCGCAATGGCTTTTGGTTTTGAATCCGGCTAAGGCGCAAGGGTATCTTCTTTGGGGTCTATCACCATAGCCTTTTCCTTTAGCTATTACGCTAGCCTTTTAATCGGCTAAGGTTGAATTTGCTTTTGCTTTAGTTGTTATCATAGAGCGACCTTCTGTTCTTTCAATTGTGTAAGCCTTTCACCTCTCTCTTAGCTTTGTATCTTTTCCATTCGGTCCAAGAACTAAGAGCGGTCAAAGTCCTATCTCAGGGAATGGGCTTGAAGGCTAGTGGTCATATTACTCATCTAAGAGGAAATGCCTTTTTCGGGCCTATCCCCATTCACCTATCACTTTCTTGAGTTGATGTTTAACTTCTAGGGGATTCAATCTTCCTTGAGATTTTAGTGGGAGTTCCTTTTTTATGCCCATTCGCGAATGGCTAAAGGGAAATTTGCTTGTTCCGATAGTTAGTCTAACCCCTTTCCTGCAGCATTCCATTTAAAGTAGTCGTAAAAGTCTAAGACGGAGAAAGTGGTGATGCTCTTTGATTGCATCTGCTTGCTTGATCTTTAATCGTCTAGTTGTCCCCTAAGCCCCTTTCTCCTATGTTGTCTCAGTCTTGGATAGAGTCCATTGCCTATCTTTCTTTGTTTGAATGAGACTATCTGATTTTCATCTCAAACTGAATGTAATAAGAGTGAAAAATTAGGAAATTTTGTACGAAAGGGAGGCTATGTAGTATGGCCCCTATCCCTTCTTTTTACGCCAGTTGCTCTGCTCCTTATCCCTTTGGGGCTAGACCTCAGCTCAGATCATCCTTGGATGCTAGCGATCCTTTCACCGAAGAACTCTTCAAAGAGGACACCGACTTTCTATCTTTAAAGGGTTTACCCACAGACCAGAGGGTTAAGGCTCTCACCTTCTTTTCAAATCAAAGAAAGAAGAGCCCTTTGATTTGGGCCCTTTCCCGCTTTCCTTTGTGAGGGAAGTTTGTGCACATGAATTAATAGTCAAAGTATAAGGAAGATGGCATAGAGCATAGAATGAGATTGATGCTTTGAATGCCCTGTTTTCTGGGGTTGTGATATAGAAGGAGCTGTGGCACTTTCGGAAGGGGGAATCAGACTAGGTTGTCACTGTTCTAGAAGAGGAAGTGTAGCTGGCACGTTGAACCATATCTATCAACGGTGAATGATAGCCCCAAAATGAGGGCCCCGGAGATAGTATTTCTCAACTGTCGATCGATGTGACAATCATGCCTACTTGACAAAGCCTTTTTCATTCAGTCTCCCAATAAATGAAAAAGGATTTTTGGTGACACGAAAATTGTGCTCGACGCTCTCTTTCCTATTCCACTGCGCTAAGTGGTCTTTCCCTTTCTTTCCCTCTTATTCTACAATATTATTCTTTATTATGATAGGTGACTTTCATTTTATATAGCAGTAAAAGCTTCTTTTTTTCTTTCAACCATGTAAGCAATGTAGAGTTCATAAGGACTAGTAAGAAAGGAATGCCATTGATTCCCATTGGAGGACTGCTTTTTGCACCCTTTCTTTCTCTATTCTATCACTTTCATTCTGGAGGAAATTTTCATTTCCATCCACCAGCTCTGTCGCTTTATGTATTATCAACTATACGAGTTGGAAAGCCTTGGCTTGTCTATCTAGTAGTGCACCCCTTGCTCAAAGGTTGGTAACAGGTTCAGGATTTGAATAGATGGTCCAGGCAGGAATCCAGCCATAGAAAGCAAGGACGATTGAAGCAGAGTTTAGGCTCACTTCACCTAAATGACTTAAAGCTAGCAACCCAAAAATGAAAAGTGGAAGATGAGCTAGATCGGCCAGTTCTAACATGACCGAACAAGCCGACGTTGATGATAGGTTGAGATTGCCCCTAACGACACTCTGGAGGATAGACAGAAAACCCCGTTGGTATGCTGGGCGTATACTCGGATTGTTTGAACCATCCCAATCGTTTAATCAACCAAATTGACAATGAACGGGCCCTCTGTTATATATGGAATGTGAGGTGGATCATCCAGGTGTGATTAAGACTGAACCAAGAACATCACTGGTTTAACCAAATATCGGCTCGATACGCTTTCTTCATCTCCCTCCTCTTCATTTAGCATACAGGCTTTCTACTAAAGAAAGGAAGCCATAGAGAATGACTAATGGACACACCGCATAAATACTACTGGTATAGAAAAAAGAAAAAAGAAGGGATTCACGGGCAGTGAAGGCAACCAAGGGAGAGGAATCATTCCATTCAAATCACTAGTTCGGGAGCTCATCAACTACACAAACAGACCCAAGTTTTTCCAAGCTTAACAGATTATTGTCATTCATTCAATTAAGGAGTCATGCTTACCTTTCAGGTAGTGGTAAAGCCAAAGAAGAATGATAATTAAGAAAGTTTTCTTTGGCTTTTTTGCTTCAATAGCAGAAGAAAAGAAGTCAAATCCATGCAGCTTTCGTGCCCAGCCCAACCTAAAGATCTTATCCTCTTGCAGCTGGAGCTCTTGATGGCACGGGCAAGACAGTTTATGAATGAATGGCAAGTTTTTTATTTACTAGAATATCTTTCATGCAAAGGAAGCTTCTTTTTATAAGGCAAAACAATGGCTACCTTAAAAATACCTTTTCAATGCTGACAGCTGCACCCATTGATTTAGGAACAAGAAAGAGTATATTATCTGCTCCCCTCTAAGCCTCACGAGGAAAGTGGATATCTTTCTCTCCTTTCAGTCGAGATGGAATGGGTTCCTTCCTATCGCTTTTATCTACCCAGGATTGCTACCTTTTTCTGAGAATTCTAAAATAGATGTTTCAAAATAGACTTCTATGAGTGAAAGGCAGGTTTAAACTAAAAAGACGGGGAGTTAGCCAACTTGCACGATTGAACTCTCTTCTTTTTATAACTCGAGAAAAAAGCACTTTGACTTTCCTACTAGAAGTGATGCCATGTTGTTCTAAACGTTACTTACGTCATCCAGTAACCGGGGGCCTATTTCAGACCAATCTAGGTTAAGCTCTGGGGAAAGGATTGCCTCCTTATCTTCTAAAGAATAGGAAGAATCTTAATATGCTATCAACTTTTCTATTCTACCCTCTCATGGTTATAGAAGATTTTTTCTATTTGGTTCAAAAATGGCAATAGCTAGGATTTTTTTTCAAGATATTGCATATAAAGAGAAAGATAGCCAATCCTCTTGGGTGGCCGAGAGTGTTATGTAAAAAGGACCAAGGAGGATCCTATCCGTCAGGAGAATGAGGAGAGGAGTAGGAGCTAGCTTTAGGGGCAGAATCAAAGCGAAGAAATTTGTTCATGCCACGAATATCTATATGGAAGGGAAGTTTTGTTGATGCATTCCTCTTGAGAATGAAAAAGAAGAGAGATCTTCTTTTTAACAGGAAAATTTGGTCACGTAGATCTTCTATTTCGCCAGAATTCGTTGATTGCTCCATACGAATTTACAATGGAAAAACTCTTATTCGTTGTAAGATTACTGAAGGAAAGGTTGGTCATAAATTTGGAGAGTTTGCTTCTACACGGAAACAAAGACCTTCGAGAACAAAAGTGTAGAAAATCATCGGACGATGCTTCCCACGGGCCGTCGTGGCTCCCACAGGACATCGAACCCAACCGTCGCCTCACAAAAGCCAAAAAGCCTCACTGAACAGTTCCCATGCCCTTACACCATGGGCCATCGTGGTCACCATGGGTATCGGGATGGCCGTCGGAGCTTCCCACGCTCGTCAGCCAGCCCGTCGAATTTTTTATAGTTGACAGTGCTTCACTAAAATGCTCATAACATTTTACTCCGGACTTGGATTAACAAGAGGTTGGTGGCATTGGAAAGAAGATTCAAATACCTTTAATTTGGTTGGTACAAGGCCACCTAACTCTTTATATTCTAGGAGTTATGATCATTTGAAGTTGACCCTAGTAAGAACTTACATGAAAACTAAAATGGTAGAAAGTCTTTCAACTTAACTTTGAGCTAGGGGTCCTTTATGACTTCAATTCATATCTAATACTCCTTCAATTCATATCTAATACTCCTTAAAAACTTAGAAATTGATCTTAATACTTGGATATAAAGAAAATTTATCTATTTTGAGTCTAACAACGCATGAAGAACGGTTCAGATCTTAGTTTAGAACTTTTGGGGTGTTACAATATCTCACCCTTGGGATCATTCATCCTCGAATGAAGATTACTAATTTGATATTTGAGGGGGAACAGGTTGCAATCTTATCAACGGAGTTCTAATAGCTGAAATACTTCATGGTAACGGATTTTTGACTGAAATATAAATTGAGATGGATTCATGGGACATGTATGCATAGAGAGAGCATAGGTATAACTGATGGACATGAAACTGAATATCTAACATGAAAACTGATCTGAATTAAGATTAGGGGCTCCATTGAAACTCGTAGAGAATGAACACATTCTTAAGGATCATAGTCAAATAAATGAAACACCAAACTGAGAGGAGTAGCTATATGAGGAAAGTATTCTCTCCTAAACTGAATTTACTACCATGGACTTAGCTGATCGTAGGGTCTTCTAGACTTAGGAATGACTATTGGTAGGTCTGAACTGATATGATAAGAGCACCCTGGGCAGAGAGTAAGAACAAGACTATTCCTGCCTAAACAACACAGTTGATAGCTTTTAAGATTAAGAACACCCTTTAAACTACACTAACTTCTCTGAATAGCACACTTACCACTTGTGACTAAAATTCTCACCAGCGCATATATAGATACTAAGGTCTGAGTCTGACTACCTTTTTCAACCATGTTCAAGACTAGAGTCTGACTACCTTTTTCGACCATGTTCAAGACTATCCCGACTAAAGCTCTTGCATCTAGAGTTATCCCTTAAGAATAATGTTCCTTCTTATCACAAAAATCAACTAACCTTGAGCTCTTAACCAATAGGATCACTAGTCATGTACAGCAAAGCCCATAGGTATTTTGTCACAATATTCAAGCTTATAACTATGGTCACCTTATGGTTTCTGGTGTCTTACACTATCCGAGACTCCTCCTCTCTTCCCTAGCATATCTTTGGAGCTGCAATTTGAAGAACTTCCACAATGAGACATACTAGAATTTAAGACTTCTAAACTAGAACCTTGAGGGATTGAGACTTGAAGATGGAGATCCTTAGCTTGGAGCTTGGAGCTTGAAGCTTGGAGGAGTGAAGTTCTTTCCTTTTTGGAATTTAGAATGAGGATAATGGGAAATGTTTAGGCTAATAGGGGATAAAATCAAATTACCCTTGACTTAAAGGAAGGATTGCAAGAAATTTCCTGCCAGACGGGCAACTCGACGGGTGTCAGAACCATGATGGCCAATTGGACCAGGTCATCAGAATAGTTGGCTGAGGGTCTAGGGTTGGTGGATGATTTCCACGACAGGTTCCCACGGCCTTTCACAACTGCAATGCCCATCGTGACCACCCATCAGAACATAGGAAGGGTTAGGAAAGGGCCACTTGGTCATTGTCATGGCGGGGTCTATGTCCCAAGGAAGATGCCATGCCCATCGCCCTAGGCCATTGAGTTGGAAAATTTTTGTGTATTTCAAGGCCACTAGATGATTCCCATGATGCGCTTCATGGCCCGTTGGAGCTCCGATGACCGTGGCAGCTGCCCGTCGGGTTTAAGATTTTGGAAAAAAAAATTGGGTTCTAAGTTTATGAGTTGGTTCGAATTCAAGGGTGCTACAATATCTCCCTCTTGGGTTTGTGCTAACTTTCTAAGTCTATGGATCTCTCACTAACCTCTCAACTGAACTATGATCATTTTACCCTAATAAAGAAAACACTACCCTAGAAGCTAGTCTGAGTGTATACTTCCTTCTATAGTTTAAGGCTCTCCCTTGCCTAAAAGTCTTGGCCTCAACCTTTCTATCTCATATAAGGGTTGTCCATATCATACTCATAACCATCAACCTATCCCTCGCAATAACATGTCAAGCTTACATGGTTCTAACTCTCAAAGTCCTCTCTTTCTACTACCCACCACACCAAAAGTGTTAAAGCCTATGCTGAGAGGCTCAAAATCATATATCCTTCTCTGGCCCATATATATACATCATGCTCACATATGTTTGCTGCAATTTCATCAACCTAAACTCTTACATTATACTATACCACACTTACCAGATAAATCCCATAAGACCATCATTATCACTCTCCTGCTATTATCCTTTCGTTCACATTCTATACTTGGTTTGTACTAGCACAATAACTTACTACTCTTTAGTACACCAAGGGATGTATCATTCCATCACCTATCTAATAGAACAGAACTCTGAATGCATGCTCTAACCAAATGCTTTTCTTCCCTATAAGCTACTACACTTCTGACTTCATACTTCTAGCTCTAGGTCCATTATACTACTAATGACTTACTACACAACATCCATCGAGTGGAAACACTAC
Organism: Jaltomata sinuosa; assembly: GCA_003996215.1. Taxonomy (NCBI): domain Eukaryota; kingdom Viridiplantae; phylum Streptophyta; class Magnoliopsida; order Solanales; family Solanaceae; genus Jaltomata; species Jaltomata sinuosa. Next base: position 45,682 of record QJPP01001742.1, on the reverse strand, counting down.
CCAAGGATCTAGGTACACACTTTCCCTTCTTGAGGAATAATTAGTAACAAAGTTCTAGAAGAGATCTGAGAGCACCTTAATCTGACATTTACTACCCCTGCCACCTCATATATGAAGTATAAACAACAGAACTGGGAACAATGCATAAATAAGGGGGTAAATAGAGTTAAACTCTATCGCACGATATTGAATATGAAAGAAGTGAAGTTTTTCTAAGAAACCTCATAGCCTCCCTCTCATAAGTGTGGGGAGCTTCACACCCATGAAAGAGATTCTACTTGATGCAGATTTCAGGCACCCTAGGACTCTTGAACTTGATTCTTTAATACCAAGTTTGTCACGCCCCGAGCCTAGCCCCTGGATGTAACACGGGACCCAAGAACACAAGTATCTCAAGATAACCCTCTGGCATTAGCATGACTAAAAAAAATAAACATAACAGAAGGGCGGAATCTTAACTGAAGTAATGAGAAACTTAATTTGTTATATAAAGAAAAGTATAAGTCAAAAAATGACAATCTGAATTAAGCTGAATATTTGACTCTATGTCTGAAAGCCTCTACTACTTACGAGCTGCTGGGACAAGCCCCCAGCTAACTCTAAATACTGAAAACTGAATGAAAGAACTAATAGTCTAGAATGAATCTAAACTCTAAGTCCTCGAATGAGGAGAACTCACCAAGCTGGCTGGAAGTGCTGCTGATCTATTAGCCACGGATCTGGGAGTGGGCTATTGAATCTATATCATAATAGGATACACCACAAAGAGGTATGCGATCAGTACTATGGAATGTACTGAGTATGAGAGATATGCATAAGTCATGATAAAATATATTTAAAAGCATGCTTAAAACTGATATCATGCATATTTGGTGGTAAAACATGCTTAAAGCATAACAAAAATTGAAGTTGTACAATGATAGTAATATCTATAATGAAGTAACTCGATGCAATATTATAAGCAAGATATACTTGAAAACCATAAGTAACAATAGAAGTTCTTAAATCTGAAAGCAAAAGTCAATACACTTAAAATCTAAAACTGTTTCTGTGAAAGGTTCTCTAACCGACATAGACCATGTGAGCTATATGGAATCAAATGTATCCACCCTATCAAAAGGGCCCAATATACCTTGCCAGGGTATAAAGGCATAATTGTGGCATGATCACTAATTCTAATGCCCAACAGAGGGGACTTATGAACCTATGGGGGCACGTAGTTTTGGGACTAAAGGTATACTCACCCCGTCCAACTCGGTGCTAAATACTACTCCCAAAACATACATATAGCTCATATAATACTGGTGACATATCTGATGTCAAAACTGTTCTTAGCTTAGGTAGACATATCTAGATGTTAAAACTTTCATAAAACATAGGGACATATCTGATGTCCAAAACTATTAGATAAGAATAAGGGCACATCTGATGTCATGCAAATCTCAATCATAAGTCTTAAAGCTTAACAATACCATAATTCAAAATATACTTTTCTTTCTAAATTCATAGCTTGAAGAAGTAGATATTCAAATTCATAATACTTGAGGCCATGTTATCTAAACATGCCAAATTTCACTTGAAAACATGCAATTCAATAAAATCATACTAGAAATCCTTCTTTATGCATGGGCTTTTGAAAACACTTAAGAAATCTCAAATAAAACATGGGTAATAAAGGAGAAACCATGAATTGATACTTGAAAACTGAATACACAATTTTCCCCCAATTTAGATAAAAACCCTAATTTCATAAGTTCATAAATCAAAGTAAAACTTGGGGGTTTTGGGCATAAGGGTGAAAGGAATCCCTTATTGAATACCGACATACCTGAACTTGAAGAACTTCTAGCTAGAACTTTGTCTAGAACTTTGAGGACGAAGCTTGGGGAAGAACCCTTAAGGTTGGAGGTGGAGACTTAGAGAAGAAATCTGAAAGAAACCTCTTGAGAGACTTTCTTGCTTGAGCTTCTACGATCTTGCTTGTTTGAAACCCTAGGTGTCTTGCCTTAGAGTCTTGAGGGAATTCTTTAGAGATAAATTGATGTTCTTATGAGTAATAACCCCTTTTGGGTTTTTAAAAGATGAGGGGAAGAACCTGAGGTAAGGAAAAGACCAAACTACCCTTAATTAAACTCATAGGAAAAAGTGCAGAAAATCATTGGATGATGCTTCCCACGGGCCAAGGGACCCAACCGTTGGCCTCCCGAGGGCCAAATAGCCTAACTGGACAGTTCCCATGCCCTTTCACCATGGTCCATCATGGTCACCATGGGCATCGGGACGGCCGTCGGAGCTTCCCACGCCCGTCGGCCAGCCCATCGGATTTTTGATAGCTGACAGTGCTTCACTAAAATGCTCATAACTTTTTATTCCGGACTCAGATTAACAAGAGGCTGGTGGCTTGGAAAGAAGATTCAAATACCTTTAATTTGGTGGGTACTAGGCCACGTAACTCTTTATATTCTAGGAGTTATGATTGTTTGAAGTTGACCCTAGTAAGAACTTACATGAAAACTAAATCGGTAGAAAGACTTTCAACTTAACTTTGAGCTAGGGGTCCTTTATGACTTCAATTCACAGCTAATACTCCTTCAAGACTTAGGAATTAATCTTAATACTTGGATATAAAGAAAATTATCTAGTTCGGGTCTAACAACGCATGAAGAATGGTTCAGATCTTGGTTTAGAATTTCTGGGGTGTTACATTAAAACCGCCTTGACTTCTGCTATAGCGGAAATATCTCCGATATAGCGGTCATCATGGTAGTGCAGTGTCAACAGCTATATAGTGGTTGACATAGGACAAAACCTCAGGAAATCCCCCAAAATTGCCCATTTTATAACACTTTGAAATCCTGACATTCTGAACCAACCCTTTCACATCAACTTCAATATCGAGAGTTCTACTCACTCGAATTCACTTCCAAAAAGTCCTATGGACTCTCTAACACCTTAGCTAATGGAAAAATTTGCTCAATCTTAGATATTTTACCCAACTCTTTCTCGTATTGCCCTAGACCTTACCTCACTTGAAATCATCTGAGACTAGCCTAGCTCAAAAATTTCCAACTCCCCAACCTGAATTTTTTTCTAACCCGCTCTTTGTACGAATAGCTCACCCATAATGAGGTGCCTTTTAATAATGACTGAACAGGTCATTACAGTTGTGATCAAGTTTGTAAAAAGAATCAAATTCTTATTTATGATTATTTATGATAAAAGATAGCCTACACTCCCCATGTTAAGCTCACGAAGTGAGTCCCTAGGATTACCTAGGTCATGAGCTTGTGATGGGATGGAGCGATCTGTAACCTTGCTTGAAAATTTTCTTTCACCAGGGCCTCTCCCTAAGTCCCAACTTGATTTTTTTCAATTTATGCTAGTAGCTTACTATTCCGATCCCAATAACTTGTCATTAACTTGTATTATAATATATCATGTCTCCATGATTTCACCGTCCTTGTGCAGGACAACACAAACTTCAGAGTCACTTTAATAACATCATTAAGTAAATAATTTATTCGAATTATGTATAAATTATGGGGCTTTACATATGGGAACTTAGGTAATGTGTCTTATGGTTAGGTTTGTTAAAATTTAGCCTCCTCTAATATGTTGTTCGTTGCCCTAAATTAGATCATGATAATATGAGAGGCATAGAAGTGCTCTATTGTCATGGTTAATTTTATTTTCTTTTTGATTTTTGACTTCTATGAGAAAAAGGAAAGAGGCCAATTTATAGAAAGACCAAAAAATTGAGTATTTTTTCTGCCCCTTTTTTGGGGGGATGGGAGGGACCGCCTAGGGAAGGCAACAAAATGCCTTGCAGATAGCGCTGGTGTAGATATGTGTAGATATGAACCCTACACCAATTTTATTTTTTTCTTATTTTTTTAATCTCTTCAAATTCTATTATCGACTCCTTAATATCATGAGTAATTCCAACAAACATATTACAAAGGTACAAAATATGATCATGTCTATCAGCGCAAATATTTTTTAAAATTGACAAAAAAGATAAAATAAATTAAAATTGTTAGAGTACTTTTTATTATATACATTTATAATTAAAAAAATTATTGTATTACACTATCAAAGGCATAAATATTGTCTAATATTTAAAAAAAATTATATGGGAGATATGCGCTACAAATCGAACCTAATGACTTTAGTGTTTTGAATATTGATTCAAAATATAAGTTCAGCCACTCTAATTTTTTGTGTGTACATACGTATGTTCTTTAATATGGTCAAAATAGAAGTTAAATATTTGAAAACCTTTTTAAAAAAATACTATTCAACACATTCTATAGTTAAAATATTTAGAAAATGGTGAAAATATAGCTAACAGAAAGATTAATACATTCATACCTTTTTATAACAATCACCATCTGTAGTGATTTGAAAATGATCTGTAATGACCTATTTCATCGTTATAGTAGAGAAAGGGAAAAAGTCTCCGGCTAGGAAAATCTCTAAGGTGAGAGTTGAAAAATCTCAGGCTAGGGTGAGCTTAGATAAAAATATAGTGTTTTGTATCTTAGAGATAGTTGGAGTCTAGTGGTTTTTAATATGGTAGTATGGAGTCTGGTTATGGATAGTCGACTTTCGTAGGGTCCCGTAAAAAGTTTTACGATGGGCATCGGGTTCATAGAACTCCGGATATGATAGTTGTAGCATTAAAATTCATCTGTGTTGTCTAGAAAAGAAGGTGTGTTGTGAAATGAGGGCCTTGGGCAAAAAATCAATATTCTAGAAATTGATGATCATCGCGACGAGAGACTGTCCATCACAACAAAGAAATGGGCAGTATACTGTGCATTTTTTATTTTTGAGTTATTTTCGCACAACTCTTATAACGCTCTAGAGCTCCAAGGAATTATTTTCCGAAGAAAACTAGAGCATTCTTCATCGTTTGAGGTAAGTAATCCATAAAACCTCTTCATTATTGATTATTAATCTTTTTAGGACCTTTAAGTTGAGGTTAATGATGGTTTTCTTGAAATTGGGCCCTAAAAGTATGAATATAGGGAAGAACCCTATGGGTAGGTGTAATTTCACCTAGAATTGATCTTAAATTATTTTTTTAGATTCTTGACATGAATTTATTAGTTCTTAACTTGATTAAGGCTAGTGGGGAACCTTGGGTTCCATAAAGATGAAACTTTTATGCATAAAAATGGCTAAAAGGAATGAACTTAATTAGAAACCCTTTGGGTATTATGTTTATGAATTCTATGAGCCTAGTTATTGATTGATTAACACGTGGGGATGTTAGAAACCTCGATTAAGGATAGAATTAGTAGGTTAAATTCCCAAGGCCTAAAATAAAGGGTAAATGAATAATTACTCTTGTTTAATTATTGTTTATAAACCTTGGCAACTGCGAAATAGCTTGCGAGTGGCAATTCTTCACTTGAGGTAGGTTATGGTTTTAACTGAAGTTGAAACTCATTTTACTATATGATATGTGGTTGAATTATGTAACTTATGACTGGTTTTTGAACATGTTTGAATTGCTTATGTTTTCCTATTATGCTTGAATAAATAATCTAGATGCACAGGATGTGATGAGTGAGTTGAGATGAATAAGTGTAAGTGTATTTTGAGAAACTTTGTATACTATGAGGGATAGGTCTGAGAACCTAGTTACTTTGGTATGGATATTGACATGATTACTGAGGAGTAGATTCCACGCTGCTATGGTATATAGATACCTAGGGTTTCCTGTAGGTCATGGATAGTGGGAAATAATATGACCCTTAGCATGTGTATTCACTATTTATTTAGCATTGCATTGTTTTATGGTATTTTATGGTGAACTTGATTGTGAACTAAAATAAGACCAGAGATTAGATGTGTTGATGAGAGCTAGATGGACAGAGATTCCACAAGTGGTGATATGAAAGTGAATTCCTTAGAGTTTTGTGGTTGTATTCAGTGATTGTTATGAACTTGCTATTACTGCTATTGATTTGACCTGAGGTAATTATCTATTGACTAAATTAAATGCTAAGTTTTGAAGTACCTTTTATTTATTATTTGATTTGGCCATATACTTGTTCTAACCTGAGTTAGCCTATGATACCTACTAGTACATAGTGTTTTGTAATGATACTACTATGTACTCTTGTTTTGTTGAGTGCAGACAATGTTCTAGAGGCTGACATGTGACCTCGGCTAGAGTAGAAGACTGATTTCACATCCAAGGGTGAGCACTACTTCTCAAGCTATCATGGAACCTCTGCAAGTTATTGTCCTTCTTCCGAACAATGGAACTCTTACCATTACTATTTTTAGTACTTTTGGATATCCTAGATGTGTTTTTGGATTAGAGTTCTTGTACAATTATTTTCAGTTCTTGGGGGATGTTAAACTGTTTCCACAAGTTATTATTCATTTATATTAGAGTTGATTTCTTTTATGTATAAAGTAATGGTTGTTTATTCTATCTATTCTAAAATTGGCTAAGTGTAAGGTTTGGATTCATGTTAGTTGGTTCTCCCACCATAGGGTTAGTGTGGGTGCGATTCATGGCCCAGTTAGGTCATGACAAACTTGGTATCAGAGTCCTAGGTTCGTTGATCTTATTGTACATGAACGTGTCTAGTAGAGTCTTGCAAAATGGTATGGAGACGTCTGTACTTTTCTATAGGAGGATACAGGACTTTAGAAAAGCTCAACTTCTTTCATTCCTCATGTTATTACTTGATTCCAATTGGTATCTGGCGATCCAAATTGGTACCCATCTTTTTACCTTTTATACTCAGAGATGGTGAGAACACGTGCATCAAAGGCTAGAGCAGTAGTGCTCAAACTAGTTGTTGAGGCTGTAGTTCACGGCAGGGAAAGAGTGAGAGGTAAAGCTAGGGGAAAGAGAAGCATACCCGCCAGGAGTGGAGCGCGAGTCGCATCTCCAGTTCGATAAAGGTCAGCATCTCCTTCCAGTATAAGAAGCTCCCTGAGGTTGTGGTAGAAGAAGAGGTTCAAATTGAGAATGTTGCATTTAGAGATGTGTAGCACAGGTCCCAATGTCATCTGGTGTGATCCAGTAGATTTTGAGCTTTGTTAGTGGACTAGTAGGGAATAGGGCTACTCCTGCAGTGCCCACCATACATCATCCAGTGACCCAGTATGCTGCAGTTGTGGCTCCATGAATTAATGTTGCTTCTGAAACATGTATATTCTTGCAATCAGTGACAGGCCTAGTAATGACTGGTGGTGTGAGCATGATCTTTTTTACAAGTTTGTGAAGATAAAACCTCTGGTATTTCATGGTTAGAGTCTGAGGATGCTTATGAGTTTATTATTGACTATCATGAGTAGCTACACAAGATGGGTGTTGTTGAGAGGTATGGTGTGGAGTTTGTTTCTTTTCAGGTACAAGGGGACGCTAAGATGTTGTGAAGAGCATATATGAAATGTAGGCCAATTGGGGCACTTCCTATGACTTGGAGCCAGTTCTACCAAGTGTTCCTTGAGAAATATGTTCCGCACACTTTGAGGGACAGAAAGAGAGATGAGTTTGCCAACATTAAGCAGGGAACTTATTCTGTGGAAGCTTATGAGGCACGCTTTCTGGCTATGGCTTGTTACTCTACATAGTTTATTAGTATAGAAGAAAAATGGATCCACCATTTTGTAAAGCGTTTGAACATTGGGCTAAGAAATTCAGCTTTGTAGGTAGCATCTTATGGCAGGTCCTTTTAGGAGGTAGTTGATTTTGTGAAGAATGCTAAGGCTGTAAGGCAAAAGGGTCAAGAAAGAATGGTTTCGCAGAAGCCTCAGTCTGGGGGATGTTTTAGTGGGAATTTTTTGAAGGGTCAAGGTTCACGGGGGATACCCTGCATGCCTTATTTAGTCTGCGATATAGGTTTCTACTGGGATCCATCAAGGACCAATCAGCCTTCATCATATTTTGATGGGTACCTCACTTTGTCTACTCCAGCGCAGTGACCTACCTATGATCGTGTATGCTATGAGTGCGGTGAGGTTGGTCACTTAAAGAGGACTTGTCCTCAACTTTGATAGGCAAATCAACAACACTCTCCTAAAGCTCTGAGTCCCATAGGTAGAGGTAATGGTTATGACAGAGATCATTCGTAGGGTAGGCAGGGTGGTTATATATATATGTTAGAGGTGGCACTCAGCCCAATCGACGCGGTGGAAGAGGAGGAAATCTGTAACACCCCAAAATTTGAACAAGCTTTTAAACTTAGAGACTCTAAAAATTTAGATCTTTCCAGGAATTATGGGTCCAAACCACGGACAGTAATTTAAACCATGGGTCGTGGAATAAAGCCATGGTTTATCTTTTGTAGGATTAGCCTCTGGTCTAAAAACCATGAGTGGGTTCTATAGACCGTAGTTTATTCTAAGGTCTATCCTGTCCACTTGTTGAATCAAACTTGAGGGATGCCTGTTTTCTCAGGAACCACGAGTGACTTCTATGAACCATAGTTTATTCTACGAACCGTAATGTCCACTCGTGGAACCAAGTCTGAGGTCTGCCTTTTTCCCAGGAACCACGAGTGAACATTATAGATCGTAGTTCATTCTACGGGTCATCCTGTTGACTCGGGAATCTCTTTCACAGTTGGATTGTTGGTCCAGGAAACATGGGTGGAAACCACGAGTCGTGGTTTAGTCTACGGCTCGTGGACTAACCCGTGATCCCTGAAGCCGAGTTGTTTTGCAGCTTTTTCTAATTTAATCCTAGGGGTATTTTTGTAACTACTCACCCTTTTAACTCCTAAATGAGGTCATTTTGACCACTTTTAGTAGGGTTTCTACCCCATTTAACCTAAGCCTTTCATTATCCCTCATTCATCTACCAAAAGAAGAAAAAACTCCTTCAAGCTCCAAGTCTCAAGCTCCAAGTTCAAGTCTCCATTTATTTTCACCTTGATTAAGGAAAGCTTCAAATTAGCTATGTAGGTATTCAATAAGGGATTCCTTTCACCCTTATTCCCAAAACCTCATGTTTTTACTTTGATTTATGAAATTAGGGTTCTTACCCAAATTGGAAAAAAGTTATGGGTTTTATTTTAAAGTATTAATTCATGATTTTCCATTGATTACCCATGTTTTAATTAAGATTCCTTGCATAATTTCAAAAGCTCATATATTGATGATGAATTCTAGCATGATTCCATTGATTTGCATGTTTTCAAGCAAAATTGGCATGTTTAGATAACATGGCCTCTATTATCATGAAATTACATGCCTAATTCTTCAAGTTATGAATTTAGAGAGAAAAGTATGTTTTGAATTATGGCTATGCTAAGTTTTTAAGGATTTTGAAGCATGAATTGCATGACATTAGATATGTACTTATGATTTATGAAAGGTTTGACATCTAGATATGTCTACCTAAGCTATGTGAACTGCATGGTATTAGATATACCCTTATGCTTTTCAAATAGAATTGGCATTAGATATGTCACAAGTATATGTGAGCTATATGTATATGTTTTGGAAGTAGTATTTAGCATCGAGTTGGACAGGCCGAGATTACCCTTAGTCCCAGAACTACATGCCACCGTAGTTGCCCTTTGTGGCTTGTGACAGCATCCTGATATGATAAGGTCACAATTATTAAAATTTATATGTAAAATAATATAAATAAATGAGAAATTTATATCTTTGTTACCTTTTTTCTGAGTTCACTAGCATATTCAAATGCTTACCTAATAGAAACGTAAAATAATATATATAAAATATAAAATAATAATATATAAAACATAAAATAAAATAAAGAATTTATGGTATAAGAATGAAAAATAAGTTTTTTAAATAAAACTTAATCAAATTTATGAAATATGTTAATTATTTAACAAGGGATATATATTGGTAAATATGTATAAATGATAAGGATATTTTTGTCTTGAAAAAATAAAAAAAATTCTTCTGCTTCTGATTTTTTTAAAAAGCAGAAATTTTCTGCTTCTTCCCAAAAACAGAAAAACTGCTTCTGCTTCTGTTTAAAAGCACATTTGGTAGTTAACCAAACACCCTGTTTTGATTTTAAAAAAAGCACTTTTTTCTTAAAAAAAGTACTTTTTTTACCTCCAAATCGCTAGGCCAATGGATTTTTCTTTTAAATTTCGTGGGATTCCAAAGTAAAATTGAGCTTACGATATACTAGAGATTTCAAAACAAACCCTAGCTAGAGTGATGTTCTTTTAGTGGAGATTTGGATCTTTCAACTAATCTGGAAATGTTTCAGTTATACGATATTGTTGGTTTGTTGTATCCTGAAAGAAACAAGTCAAGAGATATACTGCTAGATCGGTGTAAATTATAATTTGTACGATATTCACCAACACAGTTTTACTGAACTTTGGTGATAAAAAATTTTCCACTACAAATTTCTTTCAATTTTTTTATTTAAGTATTTATTTGTGTGAACGTGTTGACAATCCAAGCTAACTGTATGTATTGGTTTCTTTTTCATTTATTGGTGTTTTCTTTTTCAATTTTTCAAGAAAAGTTGTACATATGAATCTATTTTGTTTTTAACCTCCCGTCCAGTTGACTTGATTTGAGAAATTAACAAAAAAATGAAGTCAGATGTATATTACAAATAGGAGTATCTCCTTCAAATGTAAGCATGAGGTTTAGTGATGTTTTGCTTAGTCAAATTAGAATATGAGTGGATTTCCCGATTTACCAAAAGTTTCTAATAAGTGAAACTTAGTTAATGTAAATTATCTTTGGGATAGAAGTCTTGCGTACTCAATTTGAATAGGAATGGATTTAGTCCACTGTCGATTTACCCAAACTTTCTAATAATAATTAATAACTAATAGCTAAAATTGAAATATTATAATTTTGTTCGGTATTGAATTGCATCTTTAAATAAATATTTTAGCTATCAAAGGGCTGGGATAGTGTAAAAGTCCATTAACATTAATTTTTTAGAAACAAGATGTCCCTAACTTTTATATAATTTTTTAAAAGAAAATAATTCTACCACAAAGGTCACTCTACGTAATTACATTAACTATATATTAACAAAGTAGTTACGAAATTTTATCAAACAAGTAGTGCGTTTGAAGAAAGAGAGTTCAAAGAAGAAATTTGATAAAAATATGCTTCTACTCACATATCTTAAGTTAACTATTAGTCATGTTATTGTACACTGTTGATTCTTCTATATTAGTCTTTCATTTTTTTATTGTACAGAGAAATTAGTATATCATAAAAGCACGAATATCAAAACGCTAAATGTTGATCGCTGAAAATATTCTCAAAATATTAAGTGACTTTTATATGCTTCGAAAGCTAAAATTAGTTAATAGTATAATCTATGTTGGACAAAATTGTACATTTATGATTTTACTTGAAGTATTGTAACTAGGATTTTGAGGTCAAATAATATAGTTATGCAAATTTTACTTGGGCAATAACACTAGACGACGTAATGAGAAATTTTGCTACTTTAAAGTCATTTTTACTATTGATATTTTATTCAAATTCAAAGTATATCTATAAAAATATAGTCCTAATCCAATATTAATTCACTACAAATTTTGTATTCGTATAAAGCTTAAAACTATAAGTTTATAATAAATACATGAAAAAAAATCAAGAAGACTCTTAAATTTTTAGTTCTTGTCCTAAAATATTTGGTAAGAGAAAATTATCTGATAAGAAATATTGGGAGAAATAGTTTATAAAGATCAGAGTTCCTCAATTTTCATTTAATTAGTTTCTAGCTAAACAAATAAGCTAATTTTCATTTGACACTCTTTAGTTTTTTTTCTTTATAACAATTTTAGAGGTTAAAGAGTTCATGATAAATATGAATAAACACATACTGGTAGTAAAGAGTCGAATCAATGTAGATAAAGTCTTGAAGAAAGTTAAGAATAAAACTGAAAAGAAAGTGGAAATGGTGACTAAAAAAGAAGTCATCAGTAAGAAAAAAGGTGAAGAAAAAGAAGGGGATTTACATTTGAAACCAAGTCCAAAAGAAGGTGCGGATACTTTGATTATTGAATTTTGTGGAGATAGCATGTTATATACTATATTGATGGTATGTTACTTTATCATTTCTTTTCTTAAAAAAAGTTTTGTCGATATATTTGTCATTCATGCTTTATAATTATTAGTCTTGGATATAAGAAGGCGCATGGCATGAAACTTTTTTTAATAACTTGCAATATTTCAATTTTATTTTATAGTTCAAACACATAGTTTAAACATTTATGTCCCTTTAAATAAATCGCATTAATACAGGTGTAGAGATCAAAATTTTAATGAATTTAAAGTAGGATTCTATAAGACGAATTTAATATCGATCTTCAAACTCTAAGGTCCGTTGAGATTTTTTTAAAGGCTATATTTTCACTAGTGAATTTTAATGATCTTACAAAATGAGACGAAACAAGAGTATAGGAGTATAGTTTAGTAACCATATACTTCTTGTGTAAGAGTTTATTAGGCTCCACATATGTTTGCGTCCATGTTAACACTCAATTAACAAAGTTATTTTCATCAAGAAAATATAAGTATGTATTATTTAGTTTGTGGCATTCTACTTCTAATTAACGATGATATAGATTGAAAGCTTTGAACTTTTAATGACGAATAATTATTTTTGCTACAACACTAGCTCGATCACTTTCGTATGTTACTGGATGAACACATGCTGCCAGTTATAACTATTCATGTCAACAAACAAGATTATAAACTAGCATTTGATATTGATTGAACAACTTAAGAAATTTAGAGAGTATATATGTTAAGCACCTCCCAATCTTACATTAAATAAAATTTATTTTATATTAATTTTTTTTGAATTTTCTATTATAGTTAAAGCCCTTAATAGAAATGTTGATCCAGTTTTTTTTTAAAATTACTCACAACATAAATACACGCGCAAAATGCGTACACTAAACTAGTCTATATATTATATTAAAAGTGTGAAGCACCTTATAATGTGATTTGAATTTTTTGCCCTTCATTAAAAGTCTCTTCTTTAGACAAAATCGTCTTTTTACTATTTTTATCAAATAATTATCATTTAATTATTTAAATATAATAATTGAATTTCAAAATTAAGTATGTGCAGTAAATGTTTTAAATGTTTTAAATGTTATAATTTTATTCGAAGTAAAACTTTAGGAGTCAACAACATAGTAGTACAAATGGAAAAGAACGACAATTAATATTATTTAGGTTTAGAATTTATTTTTTTCTTACCAAAATTACTTCGATACAAAAGGAAAAAAAGTTCTAATGTCATGGTAAGTCTTTAAGTATCATGTTTGTAGGTTAATATTTTAAAATTTAAGTAAAAAAAAAATAAAATACTACCATAAATAATTTGATACTATAATTGAATTTTACTTTTGGCAGAAAAAAAAAATCTACCATATTTAGCTGGCCTCTTTCTTGGATGAAAAGTTTTTCAACTTTTATAAATTAAGGATTCTTCCTTTATGCAATAACATAATAGCATTCACAACGTAGTCCTCGAACGAATTTTTGTTAAGCGATTCCTCCAATAATTTTATATTTTTTTATATCATTCATATGTAGGTCAATTGACCAAATCAATTTAATATATTATAGATTTTTTTATAATTTCTTTTTGTTATCGTTGTTCAACGCTTCTTTGTACAAATTTTCTACGAAGCAAATGTATATCAAGCTTAGAGGAGATTTTTTAAAAGTGATATGAACGAAATTAATGTGTAGTAAGTAGTAACGTGGGAGGCTCTAAGTGATTGTTCATACTCCATATAGCATTACATGGCTATGGTAATGAACTTATAAGCCTCCTATGTAATCAAAAAAATGAAAGCATTGATCACCTTTTGTCCAAATATCACTTTGCTTCTCATATTTGAGAAAACGTTCTACATTAGCAAAGATGTAACAATGTAATTTATGATGTGAACTTATGAGAGGAGACGACTTGATATTCATACAGAGGTAATAGTGTTGATGAATTTTAAAGTCATAAGTAAAAGTGTTATGTAGTAATTTTTTATTCCCCACGTAAATGTCTTTTTTTGATAAAAAAAAAATTCGCAATTAATTTTATTTACAATCTAATTTCTCTTCTTATCTATTGTATTATTTCTTATTTTTCTTATGAGTGTGTAACTGTATATATTCTATAGAATAATATTATTTATCATAGCACATTATTTATTGTGGAATTCCCTTATTTATCTTTCAAAATACGTAATTTTATTGATTATTTATGATCAATATTATCAATTTTCACATTTTTTTAGCTTTGTTTGCGCATGATTTAATTTGGTTAGGAATCACAAGTTGAAAGTGCAGATTAGAACTAATTCATGATTGAATATTCTTAATTGAAGAGTCTAAAAAATCATTGTCAAATGTCAACTACCCGAATTTTTATTCTCCATGGACACTAAAGTTTAATTTCTTTGGCAAAATATTTTTCAATGCAAAATAGTTTAAAGTCATGAAGCACCTTTATAAAATATTAGTTGACTGTTTAACGTTTAAAATTAAATTTTATTATAGATATATAAAATAGTTATCTAATTATTTTTTAAATTTTGAATCAATTAAATTTTATATACTAAATTTTTCAAAGGAACAGTTTAAATCCATGAAATTCCTTTATAAAATGTTAGTCGACTTTTTTACATTTAAAATTTAATGTCTAAAAATGATATTTTTAACGTAATACGCACGTGCAACGCACGTATTCTAAATCTATCTATACTATATTAAAAGTGTGAAGGACCTTATAATAATGTGATTCGAACTTTTTGCCCTTCAATTAAAGGTCCTGCAATAGACAAAATCATCTTTTTACTTTTTTCATCTAATTATTATATTATTATATTTATAATATTGAATATTGACTATAATAAATATAAAAAGAAATAATGAAAAGACTACTAAATATATGGGAAGACTCTTAATTTATGAAAAGTTTTATTGGGTACAAAGTATATATTTTTAATATTGGGAGAATAATTAATTTTCCTTTGAAGGGTAGAATCTTTGTAAGTGTAATTCATGTAGAATTCATCTAGGTAATAACTTTTATTTGTATAAGCTCTTTTCATATTTGAATTACACAAACAATTACTATTTTTTGGGGTAATAGCGATATTATATATTAAACTTAATAAAACAGAGATTATAAGACGTGGACATGTAACCCAGTAGGATTCGAACATAGTAAAAGTAAAGAGAGGAGCAGGAACCATAGTACTAGAACTATGAACTGTTACAAGCAGTAGAACTATTAGTAGCAGTAATATGTATATCAACAAAAGAGACTATGCCATTTTTTCGGCTATAAAAAGGGAAGAGAAGTACGACAGTGTGAAAGTATGTAGGTCGGTGTTCTTTTTTTTGTCTAACGTGAATTATTTTGGTAAAAGAAATAAAAATTGAATTATAATAAAATACTTTCTCTAGATTTTGGTGTCTAAATAAGATTAGCTGCTAATTCTTTGTGTTCAATATTGTCGTTTGATGTATTATATATATATATATATATATATATATATATATATATTTCAGTTTAGTTTTATGTTTTTTCCAAATCTCTTTTGGTGGTCCGGAAGAAAATTAAGATGAATAATCTAATATTGGATTCGTTAATGAAAATTTATTCAAACTACTTTTATTTTAATGTAGTTTTTCATGCTCAAACATCAGTAGGATCTACAATTGAAATCGATAGCTGAATAAATTTTATGATGGAAATCGAAGAGGATATTGTTGTTGGACTTTAGGTTGGCGAGTAATAGTGAAGGACTATTTTTAAAGCAATTGTTAGAGATTTTTTTTCAATTTTTTACTTAAATTCATTCTTTTTGTAAAATACATAATCACTCTTCGATAAGTATGTGTTGTTTAGTTTGTGGCATTCTACTTCTAATTAATGATGACAGGAATTGAAAAACTTTATAGAGTATGTCAAGCACCTCTCAATCTTCGTTAAATGAATTTTATTTTATATGAAAAATGTTTGGATGGTCTGTTATAGCTAAAGTCCCTAATCAAAATATTGATCGAGTGTTTCTTTAAAAAAAATTATATACTCTAACATGAAAACACGCGCAAAGCGCGTACACTAAACTAGTTATATTAAAAGTGTGAAGGACCTTATAATGTGATTCAAATTTTTTGTCTTTCATTAAACGTCTCTCCTTTAGACAAAATCGTCTTTTACTATTTTTCTCAAATATTTAGAAATTAGAAATTCATTAAAATTTGATTATTAAAGCTTACCTTATTTAAATTATATACCTAAAATTTAGTTATTTTATAATATTTAGGATTTTGAACTTAACTAAAGTTGGTATTAATCTTTTCCTTCTTTTAAATATGCGGGAGACCTAATTTGCACGTGTATATGTTGTACCAAAGAATTTTGTGAAACTTTTTACTATTTACTTATATTCATTTACTACGGTTTGAGTTATTATTTTTAACCCACGTATGTCTTACCTATTAGTTTATTCATTCATTAATAATTTCCTTATATTCATATATTAGGGTTTGGGATTATTAGTTATTAACCCATTAGTTGTACACGTATGACACAAAACCTTCTTTCATATAATTGTTTATTATAACTTCAATCTAAGTTAGGTTTAATTATATTGTCTTGATATATTTTGTTATAGTTTCTGTTCTGTTATTATTTGTTATTTTTTCTGCTTAATATAGGCGATAGATGAATGTTTGGTCAGGCTTTGAGAATTTTTTGTGTAGAAGGTTTAGGTTTAATCGTATTGTTCTGATATCTCAATTATCATATTATTTTGTTATAATTTTTATTTTGTTACCAGATGCTTTTTTTCCTTCTTTATACAGGTGGTAGATGAATGTTTGATCGGATTTTGAGGATATTTTGTGTTCTTTCATATAATTGCTTATTACAACTCCAATCTAGGTTAGATCTAATTGTATTGTCATTTCGATTATCATATTATTTTGTTGTAGTTTCTGTTCTGTTATTATCTGTTGTTTTTCTGATAGATGAATGTTTGGTCAGGCTTTGAGAAATTTTTGTGTAGAAGGTTTAGGTTTAATCATATTGTTCTGATATTTTGATTATCGTATTATTTTATTGTAGTTTTTATTTTGTTACCAGATGCTTTTTTCCTTCTTAATACAGGTGGTAGATGAATGTTTGATCGGGTTTTGAGGATATTTTGTGAAGGTTAGATTTAATTGTATTGTTCTGATATTCTGATTATCGTACTTCGTATTATTTTGTTGTAGTTTTTATTCAGTTACTAGATACTGACTTTTCTGCTTAATACATGTGGTAGATGAATGTTTGATCGGGTTTTGAGGATTTTTTGTGAAGATTATATTTAATTGTATTATTCTGATATCTCAATTATCATATTGTTTTGTTATAACTTCTATTATGTTACTATATGTTATTTTTGCCTTGGACTTTTAGGTGGACACATGAATGTGTATTTGTGTATCTAAGAAAAAATAGCTAACTGTTCACATACCCATGTCATTTCTTCAAAAGGTTAATCAACCTTCCTGAAGATGTAAAAAAGGACTTGAAGACCCCAATAGCAGGTGAGCCATAATTTAATGCTTTATCACTTTGTCTGAACTAATTTTTCTCTAATATTTTTTGTTCAGCTATAATCAAAGTTCTCATGTACACAATTTGTGATATTTCCTTTCGAAAGCTGTGTAATAATATTTGTTACATCATTTAAATATTTTGTGATGTTAGATTTAATTGTATTGTTCTGATATTTTGATTATCGTACTTCGTATTATTTTGTTGTAGTTTTTATTTTGTTACTAGATACTGTTTTTTCTGCTTAATACATGTGGTAGATGAATGTTTGATCGGGTTTTGAGGATTTTTTGTGAAGGTTAGATTTAATCGTATTGTTTTGATATCTCAATTATCTTATTATTTTGTTGTAGTTTCTGTTATGTTACTATATCTCCTTCAAGTTTTTGATCTCTTCCATACTCTTTTTCTTTTTCTAATATCCTATTTTGTACATGTTGTGAATTAGTTTAGGTTTTATTGAACTCCTAAAATATATGGGAAGAAAAATTAGAAAAATACTTCTAAAATATATGTAAAGAAAAATTAATATTAATACAAATTGCGACGTGAGGTCATTGAAGTAGGAGCCTTCGTGTGTCAAAGATGCATGTTTGTTAATATTTGTTGATGTTGAAGTGTTTTGTGAACTGTTTTTCCTTTATTTTTAAACTATATATATATATCTTCAAACTCATCGTTAATTCAATAAGTTTGATTATTTTGCAACTGACTATCTAATTAAAAAATGATTACATGAGAGATTTTTTATTTATTTAATTGAAATTGTTGTTCAACACACCCTTGGTTAGGTTCATGACATCAACTTTTGATCTCGGGGTCTTATTTTTATAAGGAAGAAAATAACGTCGATTTGTGTTTGATATTATATTGTTCCAGAGATGGAGCAGGTAATTTCCTTTGTCATCAAAAAAATTGTGTGATTTTTCTTCATAAATATATTGTATTTATTAATTACTATTTGATTTAATGTCTTGAATATTATTTACTATTTCCTCATAACCAATAATTTTGTATGTGACTGTACCCGTGTTTGTTATTACCAATATATAGTGGCGAGGCATATATAATTTGGTCATGGTGTAGACAACTCAATTTGTTGTATTTTGCCTTCAAACATTATGTTTGTACTTGAACTCCTAAACATCATCTTTTCAGGTTACGGCTTTCAGCATGTCTTTGGATTTCTTTAAAACCGCAATTGTTGTAGGTGGGACAAACATTAGTGATTTTGCCTTTCTTTATTCTTTTAATTAATAGATTTAAATTATATATGAATTACATAACTATAATTGACAATAAATTCTCATATTTCTCTTTCAGTGTCTGAAAAAAAATGCGGCAACTATGCTGCTCTGCATGTACTGTGGCAACATGATTAATGAGAATTAAGGGGAGAGAAGCGTCAATAATCACATGTTTCACAAAGCATGATTACTAATATTCAAGGTAACCCACGTAATCAATTTGTGACTTTTAATATTCTTTCAGATATATGGATACTTAATGAGATTCATGACAGATTATTTCGGCAGTAAAACTTATTATTATTCTTTAATCATTGAATAAATATACAAGATTGACATAATCTAATCTTAGAAGTAAGTTTGAAATTGAGAAAATTAATTTCTTCTCTAAAAAAAAGTTTTTTCTTCTTAGTCGATTTCTTCCCTATTAATTATTATAAGTTAGAATGTAATTAGGATAATCGTCCTACAGGGGCTACATCTATGCAACTTCTTATTTAGAAAAAAATGTTATATTATAATACACCACTTTAAATTAAAGAGAACATGGTAAGAATTAAGCCAGTGAAAAATAATTTCAACGTATTTTGTTTAGATAATTGTATACCACAAGTTTTAACTCATTCTATAGAAATTGAAGTACATTGAAGGTACTAACACAGTTTTATGTCATTAAAGATTATATCTTTGATAGGAAAAAGAAGAAGGAAGAGAGTTCTTAAGTCTTTGGAAGTCAAAGTAGACGAATAGAATTTATATGCAAATATTTTGGGTTTCACTTTGAATTTTCATGATAAGTTAGATTATATTTAGTTTTTATTAGATACCATCTGCAAGCGATTTTCTTTGCCTTTTCTTCTTTTAATCTATTTTAATTTTTCTCTAAATGATTATTGTGTTGTTTTTGTGTAGATATCACTTTGTTCTTGACAAAAAACGCTTCCTCCTTTAATGAAATTTACATGTGGTGGATTAAGATGCAATTTTAAAGGTTGCCTTGATTTGTGATATATATTAACTATAAAAGCTTATTCTTACTTATACTTTCATTCATCATTAGCAAATTACACATAGACGAAAGGTAGGAGACATTGACATAGATAGTAAAAAGAACATAACTGGTAAGTGGTTACTTTTCGAAAGATTTTATTGATCATATTAAAGTTCTCTACTTTTCTATTTTGGTTGTTGCATATTTTCTGTATGTATTAAATATTCTTGCATACTTTTCTCTTTTTTAAAATTTCTGAAGGGATTGAGTAAGTTGTGCAATTCAAACAACAAATTAAGGCACAAAATATTTGTCGTGGGATCAGATATGGTTTAATCTCCGTCTCAAACTATGCCAACTCTTTTCACGTGACTCATAGAATATTCAAGAAGGGATACAAAAAATATGATTAAGAGCAATTGAAGATCTATTACAGACCCTCCAGTCCAAAGAAACTATCAGTTATATATGCCTTATGTGGTAGAATGTAAAGCATAGCCAAAGTCTTGTAGTTGACCATTGATGGGAACTACCATACCTACCAGATAAGTGACTCAAGTTCTTTTAGTTATGAAGAAGAGAAAAGTATATAAAATTTGGATAACAGTTACTATATTATTAAAGTCAATATAGGAATCACTGGTTTGAAGGAGAGTATAGGTTACAAGTTCGAGCCATGGAAGCAACCGCTAAACCTTGTATTATGGTAGGTTGTCTACATTATAGCCCTCAGGCTGCAGCCCTTTTCTGGACCTGCTAAAACGGGATAATTAGTACACCGAAGAGCCTTTTATTTAAGGAAAATCACTGGCTCGCACAATCGCCTGCTTAATATCAAATCAGATTAGTATGATATTAGACATCATAATTATTACTCCCTCCGTCCCAATTTATATGAGTTATTTTGACTTAGCACGAAGTTTAAGAAAGAAAGGAAGACTTTTGAAACTTGTGGTCTAAAATGAGTCTTAGATATTTGTGTGGTTGTAAATCATTTCATTAAGGGTAAAATGGGCATTTTAAAGTTAAATTGTTACTAAATGTAGAAATGTGTCATTCTTTTTTGGGACTGACTAAAAAGGAAAGTGAGTCATATAAAGTGGGGCAGAGGGAGTAGTATGATTGTGAGTTGTCATATTTCTTTTTAAGTTCACTTTTTATCTTAAGAATTTTACGTTATTTTTTAAAAATTTTGTGCTTAATAATATAAAGTACACTCAACAATTAGTTCTTTTTATACTCCCTCCATTTCAAAATGAGTGACCTATTTTGATTTGGCACAAGTTTAAGAAAATAAAGAAGACTTTTAAATCTTGTGTTTTTAAATTAAAGATATGTTAAATGTACTAAAATGTCTTTTAATCTTGTGGTTTTAAACATGTCATGTGAAAAGTTGAAATTAAGGAGTTGCTAAAAAGGAAAAAGATCATTCTTTTTTAAACGGACTAAAAAGGAAAGTAGGTCAAACAAAGGCAGTATATATGATTTCTTAAACTAACTTCTTCTTTTCTACTTTTTTAAAACGGAAAAGGGTCATATATACCCCTGAACTATGGTAAATGATTTATATATACCCTTTGTTATACTTTCAGGTTAAATTTACCCCTACCATTATAATGGGATCATATATTCCCTTATCACTAACTGTGGGCCACGTGTCAGCCTCACATTGGTTTAACCCATCTCCTTATATTTTTTTTACCCGAATTTAATTATTTACTCGGTTAATCCACTAACTCGACCCACTAACTCGACCCATAGACCCTCTAAAAATCCCTCAACCTCTTCTCAATCTAAACCATGATTCATTCTCTACGTGTATCTCTTATGGTATCAAACTGTATAATTAATAAACAAGTGCTTGTAAATATGGATAAATTTTGGAAAGCCTTGAATGAAAATTGGTTTGCAGACACTGCAAATGAATTTCTTGGCCAGGTCAAGTATTGAGATGAAGCAATTAAAGGTCATATGATTAGTGCGCAGCATAATTGCTCTATTGCACAAGTGTCTAGATGCTCTTCTCTTTTATGTCGGGTTTTGAAAGTGGAGAAGATGGCAGATATGGTTGTGCAACTTCCTTAATGATGCCTTGAATTGAGGGAAAGCTACTATTTTTAGCCTTTGCATAATGATGTTGATAATATAGGTTTTTGTTCGTATCTCTTATTGGAGTTTCAAAGTTGTAGAGAAATCCAAATATATATTGTCTCCTAACTTGGTATTTCTTAGAAATCAAAAAGTTGCCACTAGAATTTCATTCCCAAACAGTGCCAAAATCAAGAATTCCAAGACCCAACTTTTCAAGAACTCAATCTATAGTTGCAATTACTACATAAAGAACAAAATCTTAGAATTTGGGGGAAAGGGTCGTCTATATGTGTGTCATAGTTCACTAAACCTGCAAAATCAAGAAGACCCAGCTATGAAAGGAAAAAGAGAATGAATCGTTGTTTAAAGAGGGAAGAGGTTTGAGTAATTTTTAGTAGGGTCTATGGGTCGGGTTAATAGGTTGACTGGGTAAATAATTAAATTCGGGTAAAAATTATAAGGAGATGGGTTAAACCAATGTGAGGCTGACACGTGACCCACAGTTAGTGATAAGGGTATATATGATCCCAAATTATAACGGTAAGGGTAAATTTAACCTGAAAGTATAACAAAGAGTATATATAAACCATTTATCATAGTTCAGGGGTATGTATGACCCTTTTCCATTTTTAATATATATATATATATATATATATATATATATATATATATATATATATATATATATATATTATATTAATCTATATCTATATCTATATATATTAAAAGTGTAAAGGACCTTAATAATGTGATTTGAACTTTTTGCCCTTCATTAAAAGGACCTTCCATAGACAAAATTGTCTTTTCCTTAATTATATGTAGACTCTAACATATGTTACAAAATTAATAATATTATTATTTTTTAGGCAAAACCCTATATAAAGAAATTAGTGCTTGCCGAAATCGATTTGGGTTTTTTCTGTGCGTCTCTTTGTTCAAGGAAAGAGAGTTAGGGTTTCTGAAAAATTGAATACAAATAAGTGAAGGTTCGTGATTTAGCTAGAAGTTTAATAATAGTCCTTGCCTATAATCATCAAGTAGGTTAAGGACATAGTAGCCACATCAACTGCCTTTAATTATAAGAAATTTATGACTAAAGGACTGTTATATTACCCTAATAAATGGTGAATCTTTCGTATTATATCTTTTAGGATGCAGCCTTGCGAGATAGGGTTATTATACCTTTTGCATCAATAAGTTTGTGTTGGCTAAATTTAATTAATTTTTTATTTTGTTCATCTTAGATAAGTATGATTTTGCAGTAAATTTATGTTAGATTATTTTTTTATTAGATTCTTATTATTATTTTTTGAGCTGAAAATTTATTAGAAATAAATTTTTATCTCATTAAAATAGTAATAATAGGGTAGGGGTAAGTTCTACTTCTGCGTGCTAAACAAAAAATTCAAGTTTTTGTAAATTTCTTTATTTTTTTTTCCTATCTACACTAACCTTGATACATATCATCAAGATCAATTCATGAATCTTGATACTTTGATGATATATTTTTTAAGTGTAGCCTATAAAATTCAATATGATATAATTTCTAATTACAATTTCAATTCAATTTTCATGATACTTTTGCTCTATAAGTTTAAAGAAATTTTGGGTGGTTGATGTGCCGCCATTTTACGGCACTTTCGACTCCTTTAAACTAAGAACAATCGTACGTTTTCAAGCAACCGTCGTCGTTTTTGATGTTTTTATGTTATATTTGTAGGAAATGGAGACAAACATGAAAACGGAAGGAAATACGCGAAAAAGAGCATTCTGGATAAGAGTGACGGTTCAGGTGACGGTCCGTCAAGGGTGTGACGGTCCGTCACCCAAACCGTCACACCAAGGCAGCAGCCAAGGCAGCACCACTGCCTAAGGGTGACGGTCCAGGCGACGGTCCGTCAACCCTGTGACGGTCCAGGCGACGGTCCGTCAACCCTGTGACGGTCCGTCACCCTGGCCGTCACACTTAGGCAGTCCGCGACGCGGAATCCGAGCGTTTTTGGGATTGGTTTCCTAGACTCCTATAAATACCCTATGTTAGTTTTATTTTCATTATTCATTCACTATACAATAGTTCTCCCAATAGTTTTAGGAGTTTTTGAGCGAGTTTTGAGAGAGGAAACGCGCTACACACGGTTTCCTTCTCCTCAAGCTTGTTCTTGAATCGTTCTTGGGATCTTGGTTTTTCTTGTTCTTGGATAATTGAAGATTGTTTTCACTATATTGTAAGAATCCCTTCTCTTTATTATGAATACAATTCTCTTCTCTTTTCTTTATAGCATGATTAACTAAACCTCCCACAACTAGGGTTGTGGGAGCCATGGCAAACGTAGCGATATAGATTTCGGGTAGCGTTGGGTTCAATATATGTATTGTCACGTTGTTAATCATTCATTATTTAATGTTTTCTAGTGGTTGCAAACATTAGAACATGCCTAGGTTTAAGTTTTCTTGAGTAAAGAGATTAAAACCGGGAAACTTGATTAACAACAAGGATTCGAGACTACTAACTCTCGTCTAATGATTAATGCTGTAACTAGATTAATCTACTTGATGTTTAGGATTGAAATCTAAAAATCACATCTTTTCGAGGTCGAGAGAATAGAAAAGGAAATTTGTCTATTTGGTTGAGAAACGTTTAGACGATACCATTACTTCAATCACATCGTGACACCATATAAAAAGAACCCTATTAAGCCTAGAATCGACATTGTTACCAACGCCATGGTAAACACTTCCCTAGTTCATTCTCTCATCTTGATAAAAACTCATAAGTTTATTGTTTGTTTTGTTTACGATTTGTTCACACAAACCCCCCTATTTACCGGAAACTATTGACGACTAGTCACATACTTCACTAAAGGCTTAATCTTCACCATATTCTCTGTGGGATTCGTCCCCAACCTTTGTTGGGTTCTATATTTGACTACGACCGCTTACGCTTCTTTAATTAGAGGTGTAGTTTGGGCGTTATCAAAAAGTGGCGCCGTTGCCAGGGAATACGGTTGTTAATTAAGTCTGGTGTGTTTATTTGACTCTTAGTCATAATTTCCTGCTTTACGTTTATTTGTTGTTTTTGTCTTTGACAGGGTACACAGTTGTGCATGCCAAGTACCCGAAGTTCGGGGGAACAAATTTTACCTTACGACCCCGAGCTTGCTAGAACATTGAGGCGGAATATGGCCGCACAACTAGAGGCAGCGAGGATCGCTGCAGAACTGCAGGCCCAACAAAATCTGAATGTTGGTGGTCTGCAGGATGAGATCGCAAGGAATGATGAGGATCTCGACTTAGATGGAGCTGGCGCTACGGGCGCCATTGTTGTTCCACCGCTACCGCCCGGAGCCAAGTTCAACATCACTAGCACGATGATCCAGCTGTTGAACTTGAGAGGAGTGTTCCGAGGTGTCGCTGGGGATGATCCAAACCAGCACCTAATGAATTTCGTGGGCATATGCAAGTCGTTCGAACTGCCGGGCGTGAGTCAGACAGCGATCAGGCTCAGGTTGTTTCCGTTGTCTCTGTCTGATGAGGCAGCGTTGTGGTTGACAGAGCTGACCCCGACTCTATCGCAACTTGGGGAGAGTTGAGAGGAGCTTTCCTAGAAAGGTTCTTTCCTCCCTCTCGGATGATACAGTTGAGGGACGAGATTAGCAACTTTAGGCAGCAACCGCACGAAGCACTGCACGAGACTTGGTTGCGATTCAAAAAGAAGATAACACAATGCCCGAACCATCAGTTGACCGATAACTTTTTGATGCAGACGTTCTACCGGGCACTGAATTCGGCTACCAAGCCGACGTTAGACAACAGCAGGTGGTGCATTCATGGGTCTCACCTTTGTTGAGGCCACAACTACTTTGGACAGGCTCACCAAAACCAACAGGGCCTGGCACACACGAGATTCAGAGGTTGCAGCTAGCACCTATACCGTTGGTATGTCAGCAGAGCAGCGTAGGAAAGAGGAGGAGCGCGACCAAGACATGGCGCATCTGAAAACGCAGTTGGACCTACTGACCAAGCACTTGTTCTCAGGAGGTATGGAGAAGGTACAAGCGGTGGGTTCCCAAGGTATGGAGACTGAGGAGGCGAATTACTTGGGGGGTTTCCAGGCCAATGGCCAGGGAAACCAAGGTCGGAACTACCAGAGAGACAACCACTATGAGAAAGATGGTTACAGAGATCGCGATCAAGGTAGCTGGAGGAATAACACCGATAGAGGTGGGTTGTATGTACCACCTGGTAATCGGGACAAAGCTGGCAATGAGGCAGGGACTTCCAAGCTAGAGAACATGATGGCGAAGATGCTGCTAAAGGTGGAATCGACTGACTCTGGGGTAAAGGCAATGCGGACTGAGTTATCAACATTGAGTCAGGTAGTGGAGTCACACTCAACCGCGATCAATCAATTGGAGCAGCAAGTGGGGCAAATCTCGGCGTCTCTAAACCAAAGGAAGGTAGGTACCTTGCCGAGTGACACGACTCATCCGAGGAATGACGTAAGCAGTATGGCGATCACCACAAGAAGTGGAAAAATATTACCGGAATCACATCCGGTAACTCAGACTCAAGGTGATGCTGCGGATGATGAAGAGGCGGTAGAGGAGGAAACTCCAAAGCCCGCGGAGAAAAGCAAGGAAGCTGAAAAGCTTCCAACTATGATGCCTCGACCACCACCTCCGTTCCCACAGCGTTTGAATAAGAAAGCTGACGATAGTAAGTTCCTGAACTTCATGACCATGCTGAAGCAGATTTCAATAAACATACCATTGGTGGAAGCGCTGGAACAAATGCCCGGTTATGCCAAGTTCATGAAGGACTTGATTACAAAGAAGAGGTCGGTAAGTTTTGAACCGGAAGATAACCTCCACCACTGCAGCGCTATTTCTTCAAGGTCCTTAGTCGAAAAGAAGGAAGATCCAGGCGCTTTCACTGTTCCCTGCACTGTTGGGAAGCTCAACTTCGGGAAAGCCTTGTGTGATCTAGGTGCTAGCATCAACTTGATGCCGCTAGCCGTCTACAATCAACTGGGTTTGGGATCTCCTAAACCAACGTCCATAAGAGTGATGATGGCTGACCGTTCGGTAAAGCGACCTGTGGGAGTATTGTCTGATGTGCTAGTAAAGATCGGTAAGCTTATCTTTCCAGCTGACTTTGTGATCTTGGATTGCGAAGTGGATTTCGAAGTTCCCATAATCTTGGGACGACCATTGCTAGCCACAGCAAGAGCATTGGTTGACATGGAAAAAAATGAACTGACCTTCCGATTAAATAATGAAGTGGTCAAGTTCGATGTGTCCAAATTGATGAAGCAACCAAGTGACATGAGGGTGGTCGCGATCATCAATGCTATTGAGGAAGGCCCTGCAGACGCGTATCTTGAGGAGAAGCAGGTAAAGGAAAGCGGTGAAAGGTCAAGAAAAAGAAAACACCGCAAGAGAATCTGCAAAGAAAGAGCGAAGAAGTTGTCGCGACTAGCGATGGAGCCCAAAAAGGAAGCTGGAACGCCACACTCCATCGAGTTCTCTTGTTTTGGAGACCCTGGCGGTCTCCAACATCATTCCAGAATCTGAGTCATATCGACTTCACAGGTATTCCTTTCTCTCACAGATTTTAGCTTTCATATGGATGCATTGGGGACAATGCATGAGTTTAAGTTGAGGGTGTGGGGAAACCTGTGAGTCACCACCGAGGGTTTTTGTTGCCGTGTTTCTTTTCCCTCCGGTGTGCTATCTAGTAGAACCGGCATGTTTAGGTTGTTAGTTTAAAATTTTTTTTTTAGTGTCTATAGCAAGCATCATGGCGTTTTTCTTGACTAAAAACGAGGCCCCTTTAAAAATTTTCTGGTTTTGTACTTATGTTGAAACGATTGACTGTCTGGATCTTTGAATATCATTGTGTGATTATGATTAGAATGAGTATGCTTAAGCCGAGCAGTTGTTTGATAGTTGGTAGCGATATAGTTTCTTGGTGCCAAGTGTGTGTGAGCGTATTGTTATAAATTCTCACTCTGTACATGCATCTAGAACTTGCCCGGTCTATTTTGTTAAGTTTGAAGTTTGGTTGCTTAGGAAAGGATCACAGGCCCTTTTTGTGTGCAGTCCACTTAACCTATAAGACCGTCCAAATGCAAATAATCTCTTTTTGATCCCTAATTGAGCCATAAGTGTTCTTTCAATAACCTGTCACCATTCCTGTTTAACTTTGAATCCCTATTTTGGCCCTGGTCCTTCCTTGGACATCGTGCACCTCAACTCAGGCAATCAGCCTAAGTTGAGGGTGGCTACTATAGAGATAAACCCTGTTTTGGCCCTGGTCCTTCCATGGACATGGTGCACCTCAACGCAGGCAATCAGCCCAAGTTGAGGGTGGCTACTACAGAGGTGAATGATAAGAAAAAGAGGATGAAGAAGATTGGTTGGGAATAGAATGAAAATTCGGGTGTGTGCCTAAGAAAAGAAAAGAAAAATAAAAAGAGATGAAAAAGATCGAAAAAGTAATAAAAAGAATTGTCAAGATAAAGAGGCCGCACCTGTAGCTAGAGAGAAGGAAATAAAAAGGTGAAGAAGGATGGGCAAAATAAAGTTATGTGGTAATAAGAAGTCGGTAGTTCCAAGGAGGGCTTAGTCACTAACCCCTAAATGTATCCTACCTGCACCTGAAACCTCATTACAAGCCTAAACAAGTCCTGTAGTGATCCTGAGCGGCTTTCTGAAGAACTGAAATAGAATAGTAAGGGCAAGCCTATGGTATCGCATGTGCATTGTTTGAAATCGTTTGTGAGTGTGAGTGTGAGCGCTTACCTAGTCCCAAATCTTGTGTGTGGGATTTCTTTGTGGTGAGGGCACCAAGATTTCTGTATTTTCTATTGATTGTTAGGATAGCTATGCGTGTGTATGTAGAATGTTCTATTATATTGGAATGACATGTTTGGATCCTTGCAAGTTAGCGTTTCATACATTTATGTGCTATAAGGGAGCTTGATTTAAAATTGAAGATGAGTTTGAATGACCATGAATTGCTATAGACACGAGTTTGTTTTTTTAGTTGAGTCGTCGTATTGTTTTTTTTATGTCATGTTGCTTGAGGACAAGCGAACGTTTTAAGTTGAGGGTGTTGATGTGCCGCCATTTTACGGCACTTTCGACTCCTTTTAACTAAGAACAATCGTACGTTTTCAAGCAACCGTCGTCGTTTTTGATGTTTTTATGTTATATTTGTAGGAAATGGAGACAAACATGGAAACGGAAGGAAATACGCGAAAAAGAGCATTCTGGATAAGAGTGACGGTTCAGGTGACGGTCCGTCAAGGGTGTGACGGTCCGTCACCCAAACCGTCACACCAAGGCAGCAAGTGAGGCAGTCCACTGCCTAAGGGTGACGGTCCAGGCGACGGTCCGTCAACCCTGTGACGGTCCGTCAACCCTGTGACGGTCCGTCAGCCTGGCCGTCACACTTAGGCAGTCCGCGACGCGGAATCTGAGCGTTTTTGGGATTGGTTTCCTAGACTCCTATAAATACCCTATGTTAGTTTTATTTTCATTATTCATTCACTATACAATAGTTCTCCCAATAGTTTTAGGAGTTTTTGAGCGAGTTTTGAGAGAGGAAACGCGCTACACACGGTTTCCTTCTCCTCAAGCTTGTTCTTGAATCGTTCTTGGGATCTTGGTTTTTCTTGTTCTTGGATAATTGAAGATTGTTTTCACTATATTGTAAGAATCCATTCTCTTAATTATGAATACAATTCTCTTCTCTTTTCTTTATAGCATGATTAACTAAACCTCCCACAACTAGGGTTGTGGGAGCCATGGCAAACGTAGCGATATAGATTCCGGGTAGCGTTGGGTTCAATATATGTATTGTCACGTTGTTAATCATTCATTATTTAATGTTTTCTAGTGGTTGCAAACATTAGAACATGCCTAGGTTTAAGTTTGCTTGAGTAAAGAGATTAAAACCGGGAAACTTAATTAACAACAAGGATTCGAGACTACTAACTCTCGTCTAATGATTAATGCTGTAACTAGATTATTCTAGTTGATGTTTAGGATTGAAATCTAAAAAGCACATCTTTTCGAGGTCGAGAGAATAGAAAAGGAAATTTGTCTATTTGGTTAAGAAACGTTTAGACGATACCATTACTTCAATCACATCGTGACACGCATATAAAAAGAACCCGATTAAGCCTAGAATCGACATTGTTACCAACGCCATGGTAAACACTTCCCTAGTTCATTCTCTCATCTTGATAAAAACTCATAAGTTTATTGTTTGTTTTGTTTACGATTTGTTCACACAAACCCCCCTATTTACCGGAAACTATTGACGACTAGTCACATACTTCACTAAAGGCTTAATCTTCACCATATTCTCTGTGGGATTCGACCCCAACCTTTGTTGGGTTCTATATTTGACTACGACCGCTTACGCTTCTTTAATTAGAGGTGTAGTTTGGGCGTTATCAGTGGTAGATGAAGAAATTCAGTCGAGCTTTGAGAATTTTTTGTGTAAAGTTAAGTTTAATCATAGTGTTATGGTATCTCGATTATCGTATTATTTTATTGTAATTTTTGTCTTGTTTTTCTGCTTAATACAGGTGGTAGATGAATGTTCGATCAAGCTTTAAAAAGTTTTTGTGTAAAGGTTAGATCTAATTGTATTGTTCAGATATCTCGATTATAGTATTATTTTGTTGTAGTTTCTGTTCTGTTGCTATCTGTTGGTTTTTTCTGCTTATTACAAATGGTAGATGAATGTTCGATCGGGCTTTGAGAGATTTTTGTGTAAAGGACACATTTAATTGTATTGTTCTGGTATCTCAATTATCGTATTATTTTGTTATAGTTTTTGTTTTGTTACTATTTATTATTTTTCTTATCATGGCGTTATTTCTTGTACTTTCATTATTTTTTCTGGACTGCTTTAGACTTTTTTTTTTGCGTCGAAAGGTACTCAAAAACACCCTGAGATAAGGATAAAGTTTTCGGTATAGTTTATTCTCCTCAAACTTCACTTTGTGGGACTCTCCAGGTACAACCGACTGCCGGTTTCTGATTCTTTAAGTTTATTCAAGTTTATATTTTTAATTGTTAAGTAACATGTTATTAAATTTCTATTATGGTGTTGATAACACACTGAAGCACATCAGGTAATTTATGCATCTGTAATCAGAATATTGGAGAAGTTTCCTGAAGTTTAACGATTAAGCATCATTATAATTATTACTTTATTATTTTTATGGGTTTTCTTCTTAATTTGTTTTGAAATTAGTTTCTAAGTTTAGATATTATTAAGGAAAATGTTGTCAAGTTTCTGTTAGGGGTCGTTTCTTAGAGTGTATAAGAATAATGTAGAATATGGTGTATTAGTATGCTTGTATTAGTAATGCTGATATTAGTTATGTTTGCATTAGTTATGCTGACATTTTTCTTATGCAGCGTTTGGTTTAGTGTACTAAATATAGCATGCATTGCATAATTTCTAAGGAAAAAAAATTATTTACAAAAATACTCTCCACAAATATGGTAGAAATGATGTGGAAAAGGTTTTGAGGGATAATTGTGTCTTTAGCCATTCTAATGCATGTATTAAAACCCATTGCATTACTAATACATGGAAATTCATGGTATTAATAATACATAGCTCAATACACCATAGAGTGTATAACTAATTATGTTGATAAAGTATACCAAACAAGGTATTAATAATAGACAAAGCTAATGCATACATTAGATTTTCTAATACACTCTACCAATCTACCAAACTATTAGTGTATTGATAATACGCTGAAATCAAGACATGCTTTAGATCTTGGACTTGAACTTCTCAAAGAAGTGCTTAAATAGGTGACAAGTTTTGTTGCTGAAAAGGTTTCATTCTCTACTTGGAATGAAGGTTTTTGGCACATGTTCACCATGCAATGATGCAAGGTATCTGGTTATTATTAAGATGTGTCGGATTCAGCCAGCTTAGACGACACGTATAGGCTTAAAACTGTTTAGAAGATTGAGTTTCTTATATGTATGTTTGATATTTTCATTTATTATTGGTTTTAAATAATATTAGTGTATGTATCTCTAACTCCTAAAGAAATAACACCTAGATGTGTAACCCATAAATATTTAGGACGATCAAATACTTAATTTTGAAATACAGGAGATATATTTGCTACAAATTTGTATTACAGAGTAAGTATTGCCATAAGACTCGTGATATGTGTAAACTCATGTATCACAGTATTCTCAGTTCTATATACTCAGTTCAGTCCTCAAGATATGCCTAAAGGGCTAATGAAATCATGCTACATCATGTATATGCTCAAACCAGTTTTCTTGAACAGATTGTGCTTATGATTCCTTACTCTAACCATGATTCCTATGTCCAGGATGTGAGACACTCAGGACTTTGTACTTGACTTCTCATACCTTACCTTGAGTGGCTAGATCATGCTAAGTGTAAGTTAAGACTGATCAGTATTCCTTCATTTGTAATGCTCATGCTACCACTCTATTCCTTCCGTGATCTTCGTTTTTGTTGTCATAACTAATAATGGAGGAAGCTAAGTAGTAACCTAGATAGGAAGTACTAGATTTCCCTCTTTTAAGTGTCCCTTTGTAGAAGTTCTTGCAGTTACAGTTTCTAGATATGCTAGGGAAGAGGAGATGAGTCTCAAGGAGTGCCAACTACAAAGAATCCATAAGATGATCATAGTAATAGGCTTGAATGTCATGATGAAATATATGTAGGCCTTTGCTTTGTGAGACTAGTGACCCATTGATTAGAGATCAAGGTTAGTTGATTTTTGTGATAAGAAGGAATATCATTCTTGGGAGATAACTCCAGATGCAAGAGACTTAGTCGAGATAGGCTTCAACATGGTGAAATAAAGTAGTTAGACTCAGACCTTAGCATCTTTATGTGCGCTGGTGAGAATTTTAGCTGCAAATGGTAAGTGTGGTATTCAGAGAAGTTGGTGTAGTTAAAAAGGGTGCTCATACCTTATGTCAAATAGATTCAGCTAGCAAGATAGTAGATTCCTCATATTAGATTAGTTCAGACCTGCTGGTAATCATTCCTAAGGCCAAAAGCCCTTACGTTCAGTTAAGTCCATGCTAGTAAGTTCAGTCTAGAAGAGAATAGCTTTCTCGTACAGTTACTCCTCTCAGTTTTATGTTCCTTTCAGTTAATTATGATTTCTAAGAATGTGTTCGTTCTTTATAAGTTTCAACTAAGTCCCTACTCTTACTCCAGACCAGTTATCATGTTGGGTATTCAGTTTCAAGTCCTATCGATGTTCTTATGCTCTTAATATGCATATAGGTCTCACGAATCCATCTCACTTCATATTTCAATCAGAAATCAGTTACCATATCAACTGCATTTCTGTCACTTTTTAGAAAATAATTATCTCTATTTGTACATTGAGATATATACCAGATAAGTATGATCGGCAAGCATTTTCTTAGTACATTGAAGTAATTATTTCCTTTTATTTAGGACATTGAAGTTAATTAAAAAATTTCTTTTTAAATCAAAATAAATAAAAACCTACTTAGGTTAAAAGACATATTTATAAAAGAACCTAATAAAATCTATGTAGGTTAGCGGCCTACAACATCTACTGCAAATCACGTGAGT
The DNA here is from genome assembly GCA_003996215.1 of Jaltomata sinuosa. NCBI lineage: Eukaryota > Viridiplantae > Streptophyta > Magnoliopsida > Solanales > Solanaceae > Jaltomata > Jaltomata sinuosa. The sequence continues at coordinate 12,141 of QJPP01001742.1, read as the reverse complement.
CACGTTGTCTGGTACATAAACGGGAGGATATCTATGGCTTTGTTAGAAGTTTTCTATATATAGTTTAAGAGAGATGAAACTTTTGTATTGTTTTAAGGTTTGTTACTGTAATTTTTATTTAAAAGTTGTTAGGTAGTTTTATTCGTAGTTGTAAATTGTAATCAATTGTATGTGAATTTGGATCATATATTATTACGTAAGATATGGAGAATGTTTTTTATTTGTGAACCTGTTGATTTTTTGTTTGTGTTAGCCAAATTTAATTAATTTTTTTTTGTTATTTTATTTTCGCAGCATCTAGCCATCTCAGACAAGTATGATTTTGCGGTAAATTTTTATTAATTTATTCCTTGATTTGATTATTATTATTATTATTATTATTATTATTTCTTGAGTCGAGAATTTATCGGAAACAACCTCTTATCTCATAAAAGTAGTCATAATAGGGTAGGGGAAATTCTACGTGCACATATACTATTATTGCATTGTTGCTAATATTAGATGTGCTTGTAAGCCCTTGATGCTTACCGTACACTTTAGCCCTAAAGACTAAGGTAACCAATTCTTTCATGATCATTAGAACCATATGCACTTGCATATTTGGCTACTTGATCTTATTGATTCCTTTGTATTACTCTTTGTCGAAATTGTTACCAGTCGAGATTTGTGTGTTTCTTTGAATAATTGATGTTTTAGTTTCTCAATCTCTTGGTTACTTTTGAGATTTTTCTTATATTCGCCAACAAGAAGTTTCAGAAAGTTGATGGCCAAGGAATTTCTTATTAACATGCTCTTAATTTATTTTATTGACACTGTAGATCGAATTTGTGACTTCACGACTGTCAAATTGTCTCATCGCAACATACACAGAACTAATTATACTACATATATTTGATGAGAGGAGCTGTCCGCATCGCATCTGCTCATAACCAGGTAGATACTTAAAACCTGTCTAGCTATTCATGTTCTCATAAAAGATGAAAAGAGAAAAATAAGGTTGCGAGTTCAGTGATCCATGTGCATGTGCATGTTGTCTCCCTGGAGAATGAAAAAGTTTAAATTATCTTTTCTTATTTGAGAAAACTTGTGTTTATACAAGCTTCCAATCTAATATATTTAAGACTTCTAAAATTAAATAATGACTTTATAGATAATTTTGTAGTGGAATATGATTGAAGAATATGTGTTAGCAAAGGAATCTATTTACTAATTAAAAATATATGTTTAAATGGTATATCATTTAAATAAATATAGCATTTATTTTATTGTTCTTTTTGTGTATATAGTTTTATTGATTGAGTGAGATACACATGCAAAACACATACATTAATCTAATCCATATCTATCTATATATCTATATCTATCTATCTATATACTATATTAAAAGTGTGAAAGACCTTATAATGTGATTTGAACTTTTTGCCCTTTATTAAAAGACTTTGATTTAGACAAAATTGTCATTTACTATTTTTCTCAAATTATATTTAATTAATTTTATAGTAAAAAAGTAAAACTTTTAAATCTAAAATATATCAAAAGAAATTAAATGCAAAAATAACTACCGTGTAATTTTAATCAACAAAGACTTTAAAACCTATTATGAAAAGAAATTGAATGACCATATTTAAAATTCTTCCTAAACTATCGTGTAATTTTAATTAATAAGGACTTTGAAACCTATTATGACAATAAATTGGAAGAATGCTAATACTAAAAGTCCTTTTTTTTTCTCACGCGCCCTTTTGGGTAAAATTTCTTCATAATTAAATTGATTTGTAGTTTTTTTAGGTTTAGTTATTTTATTTAGGTAAGAAATCATAATATTTAACACTTCTAAATCAATTAAAATTTTAGCTTATATAAAAAATAATTTCTATAATTTCATATTAGTAATATTTTGAATCAAAATTTACAAAAAAATACATTGTTCTTCTCCTTTTACTTTTTCTTCTTATTTTAATTTTGATGATTAAGTTATCTTCTTGCATTCATTATCATCATTTTTTTTATTTTTTTTTTAAAATTATTTTAGTTAAAAACTATAAAGATTATGTATGAATTATACATAATTAACAATCAATAATGAACTCTTCCTTTTTGATAATTTCTCGTGTTTTCTTTCAGTTAAAATTTTCTATTCGAAAAATTAGACGAAACAATCATCTTGCCGCCAAATGAAGTAGCCAAAAAAATCTAAGGTTTATCTCTTTGTGAAATCTTGATATATATCTTATGATTGAAGAGACAAACTTGCTTGTGATTTGAGGTAAGTTTTCTAAAATTTTAGTATGGTCTTGATGTTTACAATTTTGATAGTATCTATTATTAAAGAGATAAATTTGCTTGTGATTTGAGTTAAGTTTTTTATTATTTTAGTATGTTTTTGAAGTTTGCAATAATAAATTATCATGTATTCTTGATAGACAATTGCTAATTGAGAATTTTTTTTTGTGAAATATTGATAGTGTCGATGATTGAAGAGACAAATTTGCTTGTGATTTGAGGTAAGTTTTCTAAAATTTTAATATGTTTTTTATGTTTACAAAAATAAATTATCATGTATTTTTTATAGACAATTGCTAATTGAGGAGTTCTCTTTTCTGATTTAGTATGTTCTTGAAGTTTAAAATAATAAATTATCATGTATTCTTGATAGATAATTATTAATTGAGAATTTTTTTGTGATTTAATTTATAACGACTTATATACAATTAATAATTTAAAATTGACTTATTTATAATTTTGACCAGATTCTTTGAATCATTACATTCCGTCACAAAAAATTGGTTAGTCATTCTAATTCTATATGAATTCACTTTTAAAATTTAATTATACATAACTGTTTCAATTGTGAATAAACTATGAGATTTGGCATATCGTCATTATTTTTAATAATATGCTCTAATGCTTGTCCTTTTTTTCTTTTTGTGTACAAGCTATATCTTTTAAATAGATATAAAATTTATTCTAAGATCAATTGCTACTTTCTAATAATTTTTCGCCGAATGAAGTAACTTAAAAATCAAAGGTTTATCTCTTTTACGTTAGTTTTTTTTATTATATAACGTACATACAATAAATTTATTTTTTATATACATTTATTATTAACTTTCATGATATACACGCGCAAAGCGCGTACACTAAACTAGTTATATTAAAAGTATGAAGGACCTTATAATGTGATTTGAACTTTTTGCCCTTCATTAAAAGATTTTGCAATAAACAAAATTGTCTTTTAATTTTTTTTCTCCAATTATTATATTAGTGTATTTATCATATTAAATATTGACTATAATAAGTATTTAAAAAATTGAATGGAAAGACTCCTAAATCTATAGGAAGACTTTAACTATTGTCTTTTTTTTTTGCTTGTGTATGCATAAAAAATATCAAAAGACTTTAATAACTTTTTGTTTACTAATAATTATTTTTATAAACATTTTTTATGTTACAAATATATTTATTATATTATAGTGAATGTCACTTTGTTTCTTTGGAGAAACTTTTTAGGACCATGTCCTGTCTTGCAGGTTAAAATTGATGGCCTCCGATCCAATTATAGATATACATTTGTGCTTGGGTTCATAAGGTTTGTAGAGTTCAAAAAAAAATTTTCTTTTTTTTTTAATCTTTTGTTCTTTGTTAGTATGATCTAAGAGTTGATTTTTATTCTATGAGAAATTCTTGTACAGTTTTTGTATAGAAATTGTGTACAAAGTATTTAATATAAGTCTATCAGATGTTTTGTGCATATGTAGTAGGAGACTAATGAAAATGGAAGAAAACTATAAAATATGATTAAAGTGCATTTATTTATTTTTTCATGAAATTATGCATTATTTTTCTATTTTTCCTGAAGAAGAACTACCCAATAAAGATTGTGATGAAATAGTAAATAATTAAATATATTTTAAATAAACTATCATATATAGATTTTTGTTATATTTGTTAGAATAACTCCTAAATATATCAGGGTTTTCTGTTGATTTTCTGTCGGTTGTTGCATATAAAAAGTGACCCTAGCTTACCTTTGGAGCTACAAACTTATGCGAGAAAAAAAATAAAACCCTAGAAATAAAAATTTGGGAGAAGATGAAATTGGTTTATTCAATCGATTCAATAAACCTGAAAAAAAGAATGTGAGGAGAAGAGAAGACAAGAGCAGCTTTGGTTGTGTTGGGATACAATGTTGGAATTGGGGTCCGTTGTCTATGTTTTGATTAGATATTTTTATTTACTTTGTTATTTAAAAATTAATAAATTAATCTTTTGGCGATCAAACATTAAGTTTGATGTTATTTTTTTCCAGCTCTAATGCCTCCTTCAGTTCTTGATCGTCTAGGTTAGTAACCTTATACAATATATTTCATTATTAGTTATTTAAATTTTGTATCAGTTTGCAGTTATATACACATAATTTACGAAATTATGGTAGGTGATTCAAATATTAAGCTTTATGCTTTTGATAATTTTTCGTGTTTCTTTTTCAGTTGAATTTTTTTAATGAAAACATACAACGAAATAAGCATGTTGTCATCGAATGAAGTAGTCAAAAAAATCAAAGGTTAAATTGATTTTGCATGGTATTTATTTTCTGTTAAACTGTTATCATTTTTTTTCAATAATTTATATAAAATTGTGGCTTGAATACTTGATAGCATGTATCGGGATACTCAAATTAAATGTAGTCATTGAATGAAGTAGCCAAAAAAATTAAAGATTAAATTTTATTTTGCATGGTATTTATTTTCTGTTAAATTGTTATCTTTTTATCTTCAATAATTTATATAAAATTGTGACTTGATTACTTGATAGCATGTATAGGATACTCAAAATAATCACATGGACAATGTATATGTAATGTATTATATTATATCTATATTTCATCTTTTACTATTTTCTTTAAATTATTATTTTATAATTTTTATAATATTAAATATTGATTAAATAAATATATGAGAAGTTTTGTTTTTGTACCAACTCTATGAATACATGGAAAATTTTATTTTTGTACCAACTCTAAAAATATATGAGAAGACTCCTAAATATATGAAAAGTAGGATTTTTATCAAATAATTATTCTTAATAATATTCTAATATTTAAGATTTATAAATTAATTAAAATTATAATTATTAAATCTTTACTTATTTATAAAAAATAAGAACTTATAATATTTAGTATGAATTTTATTTTTTCAAATAAAATATTACGAAATAACCAAAACTAATTTTGACATTGAACTTTATGGGAAGTCCATAAAGTCTCGAACTTTATAGTACGTGCATGGAAATTTCCATAAATTCATGTTTAACCAATTGGGAATTGGGATTAGAGATTTTCATAAAAGTTTAATTAATAACGTTTAATATAGTGCAGATTTATCATAGTATTGCTATAGATGGTATTAAATAAAAAGTATTGTCAAAAATCATAATTATTTATTAAAAAGTACTCACTCAAGTAATTTTTTCATATAAATATTTAGTTTAGCATTAATTTATACTATTTTACAATAATTTTTATATTTATATAATTTTTTAGACTTAGCACGACACGCACGTGCAAACGCACGTACACTAAACTAGTTATATTAAAAGTGTGAAGCACCTTATAATGTGATTTGAACTTTTTGCCCTTCATTAAAAGGTCTTTTTATTATTTTCTTTAATGTTTTTACTATTTTCTTAATTAATTATCATTTATGTATTATCCTAATATTTAGGATTTTAAAATTATTTAAAATTCTTATTTGATCTTAAGAAATCATAATATTTAACATTTCTAAATCAATTAGAATTTTACCTTATATAAAAAAGAATTCTAGGAGTCCTTACAAAAACAACCTTTTTTGGGCAAAACAAAAACTACCGGACAAATTTTTTTTCTGCAAAATAAAAAAAATTACCTTATTTTTGAAAAATAAAAAACTAAGAGAAATTGCCTTATTTTGGCAAACTAGACATGTCGTAGTAAGAGTCCTATGAGTTTTTATTGGAAATTTTAAAACCTTAGAGATATGGGTTGTAACCTCTGCCTAACAACCACCTCCAAGGATCAAATTCTGGACAGACGCCTCCAATGATCAGCCATCTTCTGTATTAGCCAAACATGTATGTGATTTTACTTCTCACCAATCTTTTTAACTTTTTATATTAGTCATCTTCTTCAAACAATTTATGCGAATATAGTTTTTGATCAGATTTCCGATATTATGGAGAAGTTACTGCATTTTCACGACACTATTCCCGGTAAGATCCGCACCAAACGTGGCTGTGCTACTCATCCTAGGAGCATTGCAGAAAGGGTATGACATACATAACATATTTATACACATGTACACATATGTTTACTCAATCTTCTAATTCTTGTGTTCATTATTGTTGTCAAAATCTTGTGACAATCTCTGAAATTTCCCAACAAGGCAGTGTAAGTTTAAAGTTCAATTATGAATCAAGAAGTATGTTACTAGAATTCGCGAGATAAAAATATATGGTGGTATTTCAGGTGACAAGAACGCGTATAAGTGAATGAATGAGAAAGCTACAAGAGCTCGTGCCTAACATGGACAAGGTAGATTTTTTTCAACTTCAGCACTCTCTTTTTTTTCTTTTAGTGAAGTCTTACTAAGTGTATAATTCACGTTGACAGCAAACGAACACCACGGTCATGCTAGACTTGGCTGTCGAGTACATTAAAGGCCTCCAACAACAGCACAAGGTATAATTTTGAAGCATAAATCAATAATCTGTTTTACTCAATTTTAATTTGTCTTTGAAGTTGTTGGGTTCTCAATGGTATTTGATTAGATCAGTCAAAAAAAAAAAGGCTTACTTTAAAATTCATTATTTGTTGGATGTGTTTGCTTTTTGTTTATTTTGTTTATCTAAGGTGGTGTTGGATGCAAACATTTTTGTTGTTATCTTCACGGTAAGCAATGTGTTATTAGTTACATGTGGTAGTTTATCATTGAACAATTGGATATGTGGGTTAATGATTCATAATTAACTATAGTATTTATTATTGTTTTTTATTTTAAGGGCACAAGTACATCACATGTTGAAGAATCGCAGAGCTGGTATTGGAGAGAGGCTATTAGACAAAATGTGATGCAATTACAGTTTATCGAGGAGATAATGATGTAGGATAGGAGGGTATGGAAGACACAAATTAAAATATAAGGTTAGTTTCTGATGGGTCTTTAGCATAGCATTTTAATATTAATATCATATAATATTATTATGCATTATGGATTTGAAATGTTGCATTTCTCATTTACACCATTTGGCATTTAGTGGCCATGATGAGACCAAAATATTGCTGCATTTTTCCATTGCCTTGAATGGCATTTTTATGCCCTTTTACTCACTTGTGTTTAATGGTAGAATTTGACCTTTGGTTTTTTGATAACTCCCATAACCACTAAGTTATTGTTCATCCATTATTCTACCTATTTATTCCTTGTAACTTATATAACCTATATGTCATTTACCTACCCATTACTACCTCAATTTATTCTCCCTATTCAATACTAGGATGAATACCTCACCTATAAATAGAGGTAGTCTTGCATTTTTTCAAGCACAAGAAAATATAGAGTGTAAAAGAGTTAGTAAAAAAGAGAGTTTTATTAGTTGAAGTAAGGTGTTCTTGTGTTGGAGCTTTGGACTCAACTCTTGTCCAGAGTTTGTTGAGTTATACTTTGTGTGTGGGCTGTTGTATCCTGGAGGGGACAAGTCAAGAAGACTACTGCTGGACCGGTGAAAACATTTGCTGCAGTGGGCTTGAATCTCCTTAAAGAGAGCGAGATATCCGCGCCTCAGCCAAGAAGATAATTTATTTTCTTTGTAATTTTTTCAATTGTAATTGCTATTGTTATTGTAATTTTCACCAACAATTTTAAGGAGATTCAATCATGGCTACAATTGAAAAATCCGCGGATGTCAAGATGGGAGATCTTAACAAGCCATTCCGGTTCAACGGTACCCATTTTAAGAGGTGGAAGGGTAAAGTACTTTTCTACTTAAGTCTTCTCAATGTTTCTTATGTGTTAACTGAGAAGAATCCAAATAAAGTAGATAACTCTTCCATGAATGATGAGAAACTTATTTCTCTTCAAGAGAAAGTTGAAAAGTACGATGGTGATTCCTACAAGTGTCGGTATTTTTTACTAAATTGTCTATCTGATAATTTTTATGATTATTATGATAGAACTTACTCTAGTGCAAAGAAAATTTGGAAAGCATTGCAGAGTAAGTATGATACCGAGGAAGCTGGAGCGAAAAAATATGCTGCTTGTAGATTTTTTCGTTTTCAAATGGTGGACAACAAATCAGTGGTAGACCAAGTTCAGGACTTTATAATGATTGTTGGAGAGCTCAGGTCCGAGGAGATCAAAATTGGAGATAACCTTATTGTTTGTGGCATAGTTGATAAACTTCCACCTTCTTGGAAGGAATTTCAAAAAACTATGCGCCACAAACAAAAGGAAACCTCTCTTGAGACGTTGATAATGCGAATCCGCATGGAAGAAGAAGCAAGGGGTCAAGATGCACTTTTGCAAATAGAAGAGAACAACATCACAACGAAGGTAAATTTAGTTACTTCAAATTATGCTACCCCGGATACTAACAAAAATACTACTTTGAAGCCTAAGAAGAATAAATTCAAGAAAAATATTGGTAGACCTCCCAAGAATAATAATGGTGGAAATAACCAAGTAAAAAATCAACATGTTCAAGATAAGGGACCATGCTTTGTCTGTGGCAAGAGTGGGCATATTGCTCGATTTTGCAAATTTCGGAAACGTGGGCCTACACCTCAGGCAAACGTTACCGAAAAATCATTTGTGGCGGTGATAACAGACATAAATATGGTGGAGAATGTTGATGGATGGTGGGCTGATTCTGGTGCAAACCGTCATGTCTGCTATGACAAAGATTGGTTTAAAACTTATACTCCTTTTGAAGAGCCCAAAACCATCATGCTTGGTGATTCTCATACCACTCAAATTCTTGGAAAGGGAGATGTCGAATTGTGTTTTACCTCTGGAAGGGTACTTACTTTAAAAGATGTACTTTATACCCCTTTCATGAGAAAAAATTTGATGTCTAGTTTTCTTCTTAATAAAGCGGGCTTCAAACAGATTATTGAGTCTGATCAATATGTAATTGTGAAAAAGGGTATTTTTGTGGGAAAGGGGTATGCATGTGATGGGATGTTCAAGTTGAATGTTGAAATGAATAAAATTTCTACTTCTGTTTACATGCTTTCTTCTACTAATTTTTGGCATGCTCGTTTGTGTCATATAAATGATCGTTATGTGGGAATCATGAGTAGTTTAGGATTAATCCCAATGATTAAAAAGAATTTTGAAAAATGTGAGGCTTGTAGTAAAGCCAAAATCACTAAAAGGCCTCATTTTCAAGTTGAAAGAAAAACTGATTTATTAGAGTTAGTTCATACTGATATTTGTGAACTTGGAGGAATTCTAACTCGTGGAGGAAATAGATATTTTATCACTTTCATTGATAATTTTTCTAAGTACATATATGTTTACTTGATGAAAAATAAAAGTGATGCTTTTGAAAATTTTAAAGTTTTTCTCCATGAAGTTGAAAATCAGTTTGGTAAAAAAATAAAAAGAATTAGAAGTGATAGAGGTCGTGAATATGAGTCTAATAAGTTTAATTCTTTTGTTAGATCATTGAGAATAATTCATGAAACTACTCCTCCTTATTCTCCTTCATCTAACGGTGTAGCAGAAAGGAAAAATAGAACTTTGGTTGAATTGACTAATGCCATGCTTATTGAGTCAAATGCACCTTTAAATTTTTGGGGTGAAGCTATTTTGATTGCTTGTTATGTGTTGAATTGTGTGCCTCATAAAAAGACTAAATTAACACCTTTTGAATTGTGGAAAGGTCATAAGCCAAATTTGAGATATCTTAGAGTTTGGGGTTGTTTAGCTTTTGTAAGGCTAATGGATCCCAAAATTACTAAGTTGAGTAAAAAAGTTACTACTTGTGCTTTTCTTGGTTATGCTTCAAATAGTACAGCCTATAGATTTTTTAATCTTGAAGATAATATTATAATAGAATCAGGTGATGCTATTTTTCATGAAAATAAATTTCCCTTTGATTCTAAAAATAGTGGGGGTCAAAGGATTGAAGAAAATATTTTGTCATTACCTAATTCTTCTACTTCTGTTGTGAAAAACAAAGAAAGTGATGATTTTGAATTAAGAAGAAGTAAAAGAGTTAGAATAGAAAAAGATTTTGGTCCTGATTTTCATATTTTTAATATTGAAAATGACCCTCTCACTTTAAAAGAAGCTTTATCTTCACATGATTCTATATTTTGGAAAGAGGCTATAAATGATGAAATGGAATCACTAATATCCAATAAAACTTGGAAGTTAGTTGATTTACCACCGGGTTGTAAAACTATTGGGTGTAAATGGATCTTAAGAAAAAAGTTAAAACCGGATGGATCTGTTGATAAATATAAGGCTAGACTAGTTGCAAAAGGTTTTAAGCAACTAGAAGGCCTAGAATTTTTTGATACTTTTTCTCCGGTAACTAGAATTACATCCATTAGACTTTTGATTGCTGTTGCTGCAATTTTTGATTTACAAATTCATCAAATGGATGTAAAAACTGCTTTTTTAAATGGAGACCTTAATGAGGAAATTTACATGGAACAACCCGAGTGTTTTATTGAAGCAGGCCAAGAAAGCAAAGTTTGTAAACTTACTAAATCCATATATGGTTGAAACAGGCACCAAAGCAATGGCATGAAAAATTTGATTCCTGCATGATTGAAAATGGCTTTAAAACAAATGAGTGTGATAAGTGCATATATCATAAGTCTTGGAATAATTCACATGTTATTATTTGCCTATATGTTGATGATTTATTGATCTTTGGCTCTAACATGAATGTTATTGGAGAGACTAAAAATATTCTTAGAAGCCATTTTGATATGAAAGATCTTGGTGAGGCAAATATTATTCTAGGAATAAAAATTACTAGAACAAGTGATGGAATTTTCCTTGACCAGTCACATTATGTAGAAAAAGTTTTGAAAAAATATAATTTCCTTGATTGCAAGCATGTTGTAACTCCTTTTGATTCTAGTGTTCACTTGTTTCCTGTTCAAAGTGAAAATGATGTAATAAATCAAAAGGAATATGCTAGCATAATTGGAAGTTTGAGATATGTGATTGATTGCACTACGCCTGATATTGCATATGCAGTAGGAGTACTTAGCAGGTTTACTAGCAAGCCTAGTAATGAACATTGGCATGCTATAACAAGAGTTATGAGATATTTAATTGGAACAAAAACTTGTGGTTTGTTCTATAAAAAATATCCTGCTGTACTTGAAGGCTTTTGTGATGCGGATTGGAATACCTTATCAGGTGATTCTTTATCTACTACTGGTTTTATATTTACTTTGGGAGGTGGTGCTATTTGTTGGAAATCAAAAAAGCAAACTATTATTGCTAACTCTACCATGGAGGCTGAACTAATTGCTTTAGCTTCAGCTAGTGAGGAAGCGAATTGGTTGAGAGATTTATTATTTCAAATTCCTTATCTTGAAAAACCAATTCCTCCTATTTTAATTCATTGTGATAGCACCGCTGCAATTGGTAGAGCTCAAAACCGTTATTATAATGGTAAATCCAGACCTATAAGGAGAAAACACAGTAATGTAAGATCATATTTGACAAATGGTACCATTAATATTGATTATGTCAAATCTGGTGATAATCTTGCAGATCCACTAACTAAGGCCTTAGCAAGAGAAAAGGTCTGGAGTACATCGAGGGGGATGGGATTGAAGCCAATAAATTCATAGTCATATATGAGGAAACCCAACCTGGGGACTAGAGATCCTATAACCAGGTTCAATGGGAAAAACAAATCATATGATGATTTTTTGTGAAATGCACTTTCTTTTTCCCTCCCTATGATGTGAGTGCATATTTACCTGTAATAGTTTGTGAAGGTTGAGTTCAAAAAACTCTTAATGAAATTCTGTAGCTCGTATGAGTGGGGTGTTAACTTACAGGAGCACCCTCGACAGATTTCACCTATGTGAGTGTGGAAGTAGGCCGCTTCCTATGAGAATTGGCTTAT